>JAQBSW010006438.1:0-48510 GCA_029291075.1 Eudiplozoon nipponicum | reverse complement strand
CATACAAAAATTCTGAAATCAATCAAATGGTGATTGTGCGTTTGTTGATCAAATTTATTCAAATATAGTTTGCGAAATTAAAGCAAACACCAATCCGAGATTTTTTGACAAACCACACAAAATTGAAAAACTACCTTACTTCCATGGCCATCATCAGAACCTGTCGTTAAATTAACTAATAATAGGTAAATACATCGCATATACTATAAAAAATCTCATTGGACTACCTACTGAATAATTGAAAGAAATATAGTTGGCTGCAATGGGCCTGTACGTCTGTTACAGTGTTTGTCAATTCTGTTTACTTTTATTTATACTAAAAGGCATTATTTCTCACAATCTGTCTCGAACGCGCTTTGTAAACGATGGGTCGAAAATTTGCTTTCAGATTTTCCCTTCTTTTTCATATTCAGAATCAGATATATGCGTCTAGATATGTATTAGCAAATAAAACTTTCCTATAGCAAAGCTAAAAAGGTTATACCTGTAATTTAAAAATATTTATCTCTTTCTCTTGGCTTTTTTCAATTGTGCTGTATTTGCAAATTTATTGCCTTTGTATTTAGAAAATTAACAGCCTATTCCAATTTGCATATTTATCTACAATTATGAAAAATTGTGTGACAACACTTATATCTGTCTATTTCGGAGAAGCCCTTCCACAGTTCGCTGCAAAATTTTGTTAACTTTTCCATTTTTTCATTAAAAAACAGAATTCCATGATTACATTTCACGCACAAAATTGGAGGCCACCGAAGCATTGAAACGTGAGCCTGACATACGAGCGCGTCTTGACAAGTTGAACGTTGGAGTGGATGATTTCTATGCCCAAGCAAAAACCGAACGTGAAGCTGCCGCTGGTGTCGAAGAGAAGGCACAAAAGCTGCGAGACCTCTTGCAAGATTTGCGTGACAGAGCAAGTTATATTTATTCTTACACACTTACTTATATTTCGGCATAAATACTAAATGTTTTGTGAAATAGACTTACTTTAACGCATAATTGATTTTGGCATGATCTGCAAAATTGAAAGACTACATTTACCCAAAATATTATGTACTAAAATTCGCATAGATAAAATATTTTACTATTGATGCACTTAATTTCTGTTTACTGCCAACAGTAGATTCTGGCGCTTTCGTCGACCTCTAAGTATTTGTTTGTCTCTTACACCTCATTAGAACGCACATGTTTCGGCGATTGCATCGTCCTCTTGACTCAAATTAATTAACAAATCCCATCGTCGTTTTTGAGCACAGTGCTGACTTCTGCTGGTAGAAATCCGGTAGACACAACTGAATGCAACTATGCGAATTCAAATTTTGTTTAAACTTAATAATAGATCCACATGTCTCCAAGTGGTCCATCTTGTTATCATCGTTGCTCTGTTCAATACCATTACTATGAAATATTTATTCCTCGCAGATTATGAGATGGATAAACATAGTTGAATGACTTTAGTTTGACTGCTGTAGTGCATTGCTGTTTAGCTAAAAATATGATTTATTTCAGCATAATCAATTTCAATGACAGATGAAAATAGTTTGATAATGAGTAAAAATAGAAAATTCGTAAAAAACAAATGGCAAGCAAGTATTTCTGTGAAAGCTTGGTGTAGTATAAAATTATTTTATTAATATTTATTTCTACAAATCAAAAGTCAGGGCTATAATGATTTTATTTTCATTAGTTTTGTGGGTAGAGGAGCATTTATGTAATCTCTGCCTCTGCTTGCATTTGAAGGCGTTTCATACCTACATGAACCTATTTCAACCTAATTAGCATCTGAGCTATTTGTACTTGAATCGAAAACCAAATTCCAAAAGACTCGCAATCAATTATTTCGTGCATAATACGATCAGTAGTTAGTCTAAAAGAACAAGTTTTAGACGAAGTCTGTATTTATGTCGTGGTTACTCCATAAAATTTCACAAATCGGTTAAGATGTTATAAGTTTACTCTACAAGTGGCGTAGGAACCATTATTTGTTAATTTCCAACTATTATGCATCTTGTATTTTATTTCTATAGTTGCAATTCACAATTACATACACTGAAATCCATTTTGTTTTTACGATGTCCCGACTCGGCATCCATTATATTAGTACCATGTACATTTTGGTACCATAATGTTGGTATCGGTTACTGAAACAATAACCATAGCGTTGGCAACTTTACTGACTTGGTATATATATATATATATATATATATATATATATATATATATATATATAGAGAGAGAGAGAGAGAGAGATAGTGGTCTTGAAATCGCATTCTCGAAGACTATATGAAGTTATCTTTACTACTGCAGGTTTAAACATTCGTATAGGAGTTTGTACCATCCTATTTTCCCACATTCCTCATCCAATATATAGTTGGTTAAGGGCGCAATACCGGCTCCTACTGATGAGTCACCAGTAAGCACGGAACGAATGTGAATGAGATTATACTTTCCGTTCATGCTATCTTTGGTTTATCCTTCGTTCATATTTGAACTAATTTTTTACTACGTGCGCAACACCTAATACTCAATTACTTTTTAACTATAGTCTTATTTTAACCTAGTTTTTGGACATGAACTAAATATTGACGTATTACAACCAACGTAGCTGTCAAATGTTTGTGCATAATAGGTCAGGTGTTTATATTAAAATCGCAACCTTAAAAAAGTAACTGTTACCACCACTCGCGCAACCACTGTTCGTTTAATCATTCAAATATATTAGTAATCATAATCTAAGTAGAAGAAACTGCTCTATTTTTTGGTATTTCCTATCATTTGTTTGATAAGTACGGCAGTATTTGCCTCAGTTTCTATGTCAGTGTAAACTGTGATTCTAAGGCTTCGCTTATCTAAATAAAGTTATCACATTGAATGACAATCAAGAAATTTATTAATTTCATCTGGGTTTGGCACATTCTCCAGTATAAGTTTCACTTCTTTGCGGAGTATTTCAGTGCTGTCATGCCAGTGGGCAGGAACCATAGTATTTTTCATTTAATAAACAATATTTTTTAAATATATTTTGCGAGTTTAAAGTAAAAAATAATCACACTTTATTTAACCAGTCGTCGAAAAATACAAAAAAACTACCGCCAGTCGCACGCATTGATGCGTTTTGAACTTCATCATCAGAGTAAAACGGCAAACTGACCAGCGAGGATCAAACTGAAATGTAGAAATATGGAAAGCAAAATTAGATATGCGACTCTGACCTCTATTAGTATCGTACACATTGTAGTTGACCGTAAATTTTAGCTGCAAAATATCTATGCCGTCACGAACATTAACTTTGTGCAGCTTTCGTCACATATATAAATAGATAATACAATTAAACTATCAATGATTGCGCGGAAGGTTGTAACAATTCTTTAAATAAAGTTTGCGAGCTTGAAGTAAACACTAATCCCACTGTATTTTACCAGTTGTCGAGCAACAGCAAAACTTCCGTCAGTCGCACGCACTGATGCGTTTGGCCTTCTTTGCTCATCATCAGAGTACGACGGCAAACTGACTAGCGAGGTTCAAACAGCAATGCATATATTTGAAAGCACACTTAGATATGCGGCTCTAACCTCTAGTGGTCTCGCATAGATTGTACTTGCTTCTTTGTTCGACGATTGATTAAATACATTAAGATTGATGTTTACTTTAAGCTCGCAAACTTTATTTAAACATCTGCTACCACCACTCGTGCAATAATTTATTGTTTAATTGTATTATATATATATATATATATATATATATATATATATATATATATGGCAAAAGCTGCAAAAATTAATGCTAGTGAATGTATAGAACAGTAGCCATTTTCTGTCAAGTACAATGTATGCGGGACTACTAGAGGTGAGAGCCGCATATCTGATTTTGCTTTCGAATATATAAATTACTGTTTGAACCTCACTAGTCAGAGTGCCGTCATTTTTTTATGATGATCCTGGAAGGTCGAAACCTATCAGTGAGTGCGACTGGCGGTAGATCTCCTATGTTCGAAGACTGGTTAAATACAGTATGATTAGTGTTTACATGAAGCTTGCAAGCTTTATTTAAAGAATTGTAATCCTTATTTTGTCAGAATGACCACCCCCCCAACACTTGTAAAACTGAATTTCATGTAGTAAAGTGTGACAGCAATAAAATATATCACGCTTATTTGCCAAGAAATTATTTGTTTGCAGTTTTTGCGTTGAAATTTCTGACAATAAACCAAATTTTAAAGCTAATAATACTAACAACAATATTAATAATAATTACAACAACAATAATAATATATTTATTTGGTAACAAAGACCAACAGTTCCATAATTTAACAATTAAAACATACATTGAAGGCAATCTTTAGATGTATATTTAATTAGTAAATTCTTGGCTTAAAATTATTACATTTTGGTATTTTTCAAGTAAAAGCAAATAAGCAATGCTTTGAACAACATACTCCGTTGCACCGCAAGTTGTCACTCAGAGTATTATTTGGACTCAATTCGATATATATATATATATATATATATATATTGTGGGTTAAATTCTTTTACCAGTTATTGTAGTTACTCTAATTTGACTAGACCAACTGCTTCCCAGATTTCTATAAAGAAGTCAAGACAAACAAGTAATGATTTTAAGAAAGCATTGCTTGAGCGGATGATGATAACAATTATTTAATGTACCCTCTACAAGCTTCGTTTGCGGAAAAATTATGGACAGTAATTGAGGAGTTCCCAATAAGAACGGAACCGGTCAACTGGATTTTATTCCATGTCCACCATAAGCAGTGCTAAGTTTATACTGGCATATGGTAGAGCATATATATATATATATATATATATATATATATATATATATATATATAACAGGCCGACTAGCTAAAGCTCGCGTTCATGATTTACATTTTTTTTTCATCGCCGACCTTGAAATCAATGGTTGTTTAATTATATAAATTTTTGATTCATTAACACATCCCCAAGTTGCGTAGAGTCTGTTCAATAATGACACATTATTTAAGGCTCGTTGAATCCTTAGATTACAGTCAGATAGCCACATGAGTTTCGCCTGAAGGAAAAGCTAATCGAAAAGATAGGTTAGCACATGACAAAATATTGTGTGTAGTGTGAAGCAGGGTGGCGCAGTGGGTAGAATTACAGACTCCGAAGCAAATGTACCCCGGTTCGAGCCCAGTGCGCTGCAAAATTCTGGACAGTGTATGAAGAGTTCCCAGTAGGAACGAAAAAGTTTTACTGGATGAATTACTTTGCTATCTTATGATATGTTTAGTCTATTCTGGTCTGTTATCACCGCCCGCTCTATCAAAGTGTGTATAAATATAAATTTATATATTTGGATTGATGTTCATCTAAAGCTCGCAAACTTGATTTAAACTCGTGATTACTTTCTTGAGATTTAGAATAAATAAAAACACAACAAAGTCCATTTATATATATATAGAATATATATATATTTATATATATATTTATATATATATATATATAATTTATACTTATATATATATATATATATATATATATATATATATATTCTATTAGGTAGCTGGCGTAAACGACAACGTAAATCTCGCAATGTTTCATTATTCTTGAAAACTAAACTCCCAATGACTAGTATATATTCCTTTGTACCATGCGCACCATACTTCTATACCTCATGCTTAATTAACTAAATAATTAGGTATTCCCTTCTTTCATAAAAATTTAACCATATGTGTCGTTCAGAGCAAGTAATTAAAACAGTCGGTTCTATATGGAGTAGAAAAACTGATACTATTATAACTGCTAGTTGTTTAATTAATGAAGGAAAATGCAGATATCCTATCTTAAAGCACTGCTTAAATGCGAGAGTAAGCGCTGTTTAGTTGCACTACTACAAGCTTAAGTCGACATAGTACCACAATGGCTCTAAAATATGACCAGAAGCACAATACGCCATTTTAAGGCAATACTAGATCAATGTGAATACAAAAGAAATAAAAAGTGGCAATCGTAAGATTAAATCGCCAAATTGAATAGGCAGAAATCAACATCAAATTTATTAAACGCTGCTCCAAAAATATAGTTCTCTGTTCGTGCAAAAATTAACTACACGAAAAATAAGTAGGGATAAATAGAAATCAGATTTTGACAAATTTATGAAAAAATCATTAAATTAACATTGGTTGTGGGGCGGAATAACAATTACTATAATCAAGGTTGCAATCTTGATATAAACACCTAACCCATTATGTACATACATTTGTCAGTAGAAAAGGCAATTCATCCAGTAGACCGGTTTTGTCCTTATAGGGAACTCATTATATACTGGCCAGAATTTGTTGTGGACAGGGCTCGCACCTGGGCACGTCTGCTTCTGAATCTGGTAACCTAACATCTGAGCCAACCTGCTGTACACTACACAGAATTTTGAGTTATATGCTAACTAATGTTTTTTTGGTTAGCTTTTCCTCTAAGTGGGGCCTATATCGCATCCGTTTAGACTTGGAGATCCAACAAAATATTGCCAATCTGTTATTAAAGAGCAGACACCAAATAGAGAAGTGGTATTGAAGCGAACAGTTATATATTTAAATGAACATATGAAATACAGCTAAATTTCGTAGTATTTGCATTGCCGTTTAGCATGTCAAATTTGAGCATGAAGGCGAGACGCTAATCCGCACTTTTGGTAGCGGTAATGTGATCTGGCACGTTTACTGTTAAGATACTGTGTGTTTGTTAGTGCTGGAGTGTGCCTGCTAAAATCCAATTCTGAGAAAAGTTGGCTGCATCAGCCACATTCTGTCCAAAGTAATGCGTTGAATATTTCATACTGAGTCTTGTTGAAGATTAAAACTACCTTTATCTTCATAATTGTCTGTTGAATAGTGCAGAATTACTAGCAAATTGCTTAAGCTTTTCACTACTTTTGAGAGTTGAGCAATGTAGAATAATTATGTTAATGTATCGAAATCTGACCAATATCAAATTTATGTACTAGAGAAGCACGCATTGCAAGACAATAGAAAAAATTATATATTCCACGCTAACCTGAAAATACTGCCTTTGTGCTTAAAAGATAATATTCAATAAAGAATTGTATTATGGTTAAATGACGCGACCTCATGTTAATTTTGTTGCAGTATTCTAAAAAATTATTCAATTTATAATTTCTACATGTTCAAAAACTTTCCAAAGGTCATGTATGACAATGGGAAGCTACAGCTCACAAGTGTCAGTTGTATTTTGCGACAGTAAAAGGGTCTTTATCACGTTGACCAGCTTGACGTCCTGATTTTGTGAGTATTAAAACATAAGTGACTACTGAAAAGTTGAGACTAAGTTCTTCATGTTCGTTTGTGCCTTATCAAAATGAGATTTCGTTGAGGACTAAGGTTGATGCTTAATTTATGTCAACAGAATCGATTCAACTAAGTGTTTCCGCCACTCACGTAATCAGAATTTTTTTAAATGAATTATTAATTTACCCGTTGAAAATATTTTGCACCGATTGAGCTGATTAAAAATGAGAAATTTTAACAAAATTACAATTCATATGAGAGGAACCAAACAAAACTGCAATATTATATTTTAAATTATAACTCACACAACAAAACAAGATTAACAAATTATTTATTTTTAACTTAATTAATCAACTGCAATGATACTCTTGCAGTGATAAGTAACAGTTTATTTTGTTTTCATCTACCTAAAATTACTAGATTTCTAAATTCCAATTGATTATCAAACAAAACTAATAACTTTAAGAAATTAAAAATAATCCAATTTATTATTATGTTAATCTTGGCAAATTCCAACCCGACAAATACCTGATTACTAATGGCATTGATTATTATAATGAGTATATATAATTTTTTTAAAGTTTGAAATAGTACAGAATGCCGTTAATAAATTAGACTATTTCTGAAATATAAATGATCTTACAAAATATTAATGCGTTAACAATTTATAAATGTACAAATTCAATAAAAATATTTGAGGAGATGAGGAGGTTGTTGGGAAAGTCACTTTGAAATGTGTGTCAAAAATTCGTGTTGAAAAATGTTGACATTGAACAGACTTACTATGTTCGAAATTAGAAGGATCAGCTTATTAAACAAAAATATGTTTTTTTTCCTCTTAAGGTTATTGCAGCCAATACAAAAACCGACCTCTTAGCAGGCGATATGATTGCGTTGGCAGAGAAAAATCAAAACGACGTTATTGATAAAGTAGCAACTGCGAAGAATGAACTATCGGCAATAGAACCAAAGGCTCGTGAACTGGCTAAGACTTCAACATCCACCAAAGATAAAATAAGTGGATTGAGCGAGAAAGCTTCGGCTCTTTTGGAGCGTATGAACAGACTTCGTGATAAAATCAGTAAGTTAAGCTGAATGTAAAATGTTACCTAAGAAAACATGTAAATGCAATAATTTTGCAATAAATTATCAGCTTCAATGGTAAAGTTTAATTCCAGTTTTCTTCCTGAATGACACATATGGTTGTACATATGATGAATAACGAAAAATTGAAGATGGTTAATTTAGAGAACTGTTATATCATTTAAGGTTAATAACAAATGCTACAGTGGACAGATTGAAGGGAATCCCAGTGCATAAGCTTGTAATGCATAAGCAGTTAACTATAGCTGAAAAAACGCGAGAATAAAAATCTTAATATTGCGTTAATTTAACTCCGTTGAAAACATTTCAGCATTTACTCCTTTGTAACACACAAATTCTTTGGCTTGTTAATATTTCAATCAATCCTGCTTGTTTCTTCGTCAGAACTTTGCTTCTTTTAGTCACAAACAATCAAAGACACCGACAAAATCTGAAGCGGAATTTAATTGAATATTCGTTTATTGTTCTTTTCATATATGGATCAGCCGAAGAAATCTTACAAACTTGGCGTATTCCAAAATTGAACAGCTAAAAAAAGATGAAGTAGTGCTACGGGCAAGAATCGGGTGTGTATCTTGTGTATTGGACGAATCAAGTCTGTTTGCAAGAATGAGGTTTCTGATGTTTTTCCAGGAAGAATATTGAAAAAATTAGAAAATGATATCTAAACTCGTATTTTGTGTGATTAATACAGATCGATATTGATAAACGTGTGTTTAATTTATCAAAATGCTCCAATCGATCAAATAACGATGGATGCACTATCGATGGGCCGAAATTATGAAATTTATCCTTCAGATAAAAAGGTTATTGACTTTTAGGCAGCATTCGAATTGTTATTTGAACAAACTGCCGAATAAGAACCTTCAAGTATTGATTATAAAAATTGGTTCAAGGAAACTTCAGCTGACTAGGCTTCACATTTGAAATCGTCCAAACGCGCAGAATAGCATGCATTGACTTAGCAAAATTTAAATCCTCTTAAAGATATCAACAGAAATACAGACATCAAAATACTAAGCGCTGGTAAAGACAAGAGCGTTGTTTTATTGAGCAAATCCGGCTATCTACAAAAGATGGAAAACGTACTGAATGACAATACAAAATTCACGCGTCTATAGGATAAATCAGATGAAATAGACAAAGTGAAGCACAAAGTAACAAATGAAATTAAGACCTTGACAGATAGCTGTTTAATTGCTCAGGAATTTGCATAAAAGTGAAAACCAATTGGATCGTCTACAATAATGTATGATTTACCAAAAACTCACAAAAAATGTTTCCTATGAGATCAAAATTGTCAACGGTCAATTCTCCGTTTCATGCATTGGCTAAATTGTTCGCATGCTCGCACCATTGCGCAAACTACTAATTGGATAAAACATTATTATCAGTGTATTAAACATTACTAGGTAATTATTCCTTTTACGAATCTTTTTAGTTTATTAACAGAATTCAAGATTTAATTGTTAAAAACAAGATTATGGTGTCTTTTGATGTAACATATTTGTTTAAAAATGTTCCAAATGACGAAACCAGTGACATCATTGGTTCCAGGTCACATGCTGCACAAGCTTGTCTAATTATGCACTAATGATGTACAGTCTCTTTTTCATGGAAGCATCCATCAACAGACTAACGGCGTGGCAATGGGGAGCCTCCTATCTTTATTGTTAGCTGAGATTAGCCTAGGATATCTGGAGAACATATTAAGGGGTCACATAATTAAATGTGCTCAATGCATGCGGTACGTTGGTGATATTTTCCTTGTCCTTAAAATAGGTCGCACTAGCAAACATTGCTTCAAAATTTCAACAAAGCGCATAAGAATATCGGCTTCACGTCAGAGACGAAAAGGATGATTGCCTGACTTTCTTAAATGTACTAATAAAGAAAGATACTAATGGTAAATTTAGTAGAACAATTTAGCGTAAACCAACCTGGTTTGTACAGTATTCGCATTACAGCAGTTTTATGCCTTTGGAAAATAAATTATCGACAGTTCGCGGCTGCTTTTCAATTATTGACAGGTTGGTTAGTCCAGATTAAAAAGCAACGAATATACTAAATGGATAAACGATATCATGTATAATGTCTATCCTAGACAATTAATTCAGCCAATTATTAAAAGAGGAAGTCAACAGAAACAGACGTATTTCGGACCAAAAATGAAAGTATTTAAGATGGATGCAATTACCCACAAAGTACAAAAGAAAATTGAGGCGGCATTAACACGCACAATTCATCGCGCCAGACCCCATTTCAGGTACATTTACATTAACACTTGTCTTTACCAGCAATCAAAGATAAAAGGCCGCTAAAGTCGACATCAAATATTATTTACCAATATGCATGCGCAAGTTTTCGATTAACTTACGTAAGCCTATCGACCAGATTGTTAATTACTCGAATGAGAGAACAATGCAACTTAAACGCCTTTTTTAAATCAAATTGTGAATACACGTCCCTGTTCCGCAACCCATTGCTAAAACCTCACACATATGTTCTCTAGACGTAACAATTAATATAATCACTAAAGTCAATAACAGAAAGGAGTTAGCCACATTCGAAGCATTATAGATAAACAGATTGTAACTAGATTTAGACAAGCAGAAGAAGCATGTTCAGGCAATTGGTTTGAACTGGAGGTGATGCACGCATCTGATTGTTTGTTTCCCTTATTTTACACTTTTCCACGTTTGAATTTTTCTACTTTGTTTCGCCTTTCAATTTATACATAAATAGATGCTTAATTTTAGATATTTGAAAAGAATATGAGAAAGAAATGGTTCTTGTGTCTTGATATACGAACCTGACCCATTAATGACTTCCATATATGTCATTATAAACTAATAATTGTATAGTGTAGAAAAAACAATTCATCCAGTAGACCGGTTTTGTCCTTATTGGGAACTCATCAGGTACTGGCCAGAATTTGTCGCGGACAGGTCTCTAACCTGGGCATGTCTGCTTCGGAGTCTGGTGCTCTAACCACTGAGCCACACTGTTCTACATTATACAGTTCTTAGTTTATACGGACATATGTAAGTAATTAATGGGTCAAGTGTTTATATCAAGACCGCAAACTTTATTATAATAATAAGTGATACGTTGGCAGTTTGTGCGAATACAAATCGCTTATTTGAATTGAGAGACAGATCAGTTATTGACACAAAAACTTATTACAAAGCGAATAAGCGAAGCACAATAGAATATAGTCTTTTCCTTTCGGCAGAACTCAACTCAAATTTAATATCTGCTACTTCATATCGTCAATTTTGATGTGCAGAAAGGTTCAGCTGGAAGCAGGAAACGTACCAGCCGAGGCAAGCTCACACAAACGCACAAGCACAAACTATTCCACAGTTTATATTCAAATAATGCAATGAGGTCTGTCGTTTATTTAGTTGAGAATTAAAAATGTTGCAAAGAACAAGTACAACCGTGCGTCACTCTTTATTGTTATTTTATTTGAGAAACACATAGAAATCCACCAGATTTAAAATATGATTTTTAATGTATGCCAATTCGTTTAATTAAAATTTATATTAATTTACATAAAATTTTTATACCATTAGTCTTCCGACAATGACCAATGAGGCACAAACGCATCAGTATGCGTTGAAGGCAATGTCTTTTTATCGTGTGCATCAGTTTAATTATATCACAGAATTGGTGCCCATCCGGAGATTTGATTTTTGAAAATATTATCACCTCTCACGTAAAAAAGGAATGCTTTCTAAACTCATATACAGAATAACACATTGATAACACATGAAGCGATAATTTGGCATATAGATTTCAAATTAAAGCCTGACGATCTTGAAATTCATGCCGCTTCTAGGTTGAATGTGTTAGCGATAGCTTTCAAATATAGCTCAATTATCGGCTAATCATAATTCAGATAATTAAGATGTTACAATAATTTCGTGTTACATATTAAGACACTTTTTAATAATTTAAAAATTTTACAGATATTAGGATTAAACTCGTCTAGAACACTCTATATGAAATTTTTAACATCTACACAAAATTTGACAAAAATTAAAACCCTTCAATAAGTTGGATAAAACATTCATAGAACCAAATAATTATATATATATATATATATATATATATATATATATATATATATTAATCAGGCTGCATTGATGTAGGAAATGATATCATGCAACTATTAATTTAATCAAGGTTGCGATCTTCACATAAATACCATACCCATCATTGCACATACATTTGTCAATATAAGCCAAGCATTGTGAAATGTAGAAAAGACATGTCATCCAGTAGACCGGCTACGTCTTTACTGCGAACTCTTCGCGTACTGTCCAGAATTTTCCGCAGACAAAGCATGAACCTGGGTACAACTGATCGGAATCTGTTGCTCAAATCACAGAGCTTTCCTGCCACACGATACGCTTCATTTTCAAGTATACACTAACAGAAAGTGCGGAAGATTAGCTCAGTGGTTTGATTAACATATTCCGAAGCAGACGTGCTCAGATTTGAGCACTGTTCGTGGAAAATTCTGGGCAGTACGTGATGAGTTCCTAATAATTTCGAAACCGGTTTACCGGATGAATTGCCTTTTCTACAATATGCAATGCGTGGTTTATACTGACAAATGAATTTACATAATGGGTGTGGTGTTTATATCAAGATCGCAACCTTGATTAAACTAATTATTATCACTGCCTGCGCAATCAGTGTTCATTTAATTATGAAACCATGATTCAAAAGCTATCGAAGTATACTGAGAAGAGGACCACTCTCTGGAAAACTAGGCCTAGCATTCTATAAGGCTTTGCTAGCTAAAATTGACAATTGTAGAATAAATCCAAAATCGATGATAGACTGGGGTGAAATGTATAGAATGTGATTTACAGGCCGAACCACCTGAATGAATAAAACCCTAGTTAATTTCATTTATACATCAAGATTATTTGCTTAAACGAAAATTCGTGTGCTAGGTTGCGATTTGGTCCTCATTAAGAAATTCGTCATTAGTAGCCTGGACTGAAGTGAGGCTGGAGCTAGCAACACACAGCTTAGTGGCCAGTTGCTTCAACCATAGTTTAGAAGGCATAGTAACTTAAAAGATTGTAATATTTGGGTCTGTTTCTAGCTTGACAAATAGTGCAGCAAGTCGAGCCTAATAAGTACGAAACCACGGCCTAGCAGAATGATTACTTTTACATATGAAGTTTTTAAATCATGTGTCATCTTTGATTGCCTATATTCATTCAGTTGGTTTTATACTCCAATTAACTGATTGAATTGGGGTATAGTAACACAATGCTTCAATATATCGTAAAATAAGCTGCTTTTAATAGAATTTATTGATCTATTAAAAGGTAAAATCCAAGCTGAAGAAGTTTCTAAATCAAAATACTAACAGAACGAATTGGTGCATTAAAGTTTTTATTTCGCGTGCATGAAGTAAATTTAACAATACGCTTTCTATTGAGTTTTGCTCTCAAGTCAAATCGTAAAATAGCATAATGTCAAATGGTATTCACTTTAATTATATAGCCAAACGATCCGAATTTGGCGCCAACACTGGGGCAGATGGCATAAATGTTGTTAGTACAGATACAAATTCTGATGCTAATATGCGTTTCGAACTTCTGAAACGACGAGCCAGCGATGCAGAAGGACAGTTAGCTTTAAATCGTCGCCTAAACAATTTGAAAAAGCTCGCTGATATTTGGGCCGCAGAACTTTTGGCACTTACTGAAGAACAGAAAGAGTTTGCAGCAAACTATGAACATTTGGGTCGCATAAAAAAGCTGCTACATCCGTACAACAGTGTAACCAAGGAATGCTTCTATGGTGGCAAGCAGATTGAATCGATGGCACGCGCAAAAAGAGGTTTGCCTGATTTCGGCTTCGTGGACAACAAGGCTCAATTTGACAATTCCAGTCTTGCTACTTATAGTAGAATAGCGCTGTATAAGCAAACTAATTCTGGTGAAATTGCATCGAGGAGTCTTATGCAGAGAAAAAACAATAACATAAATAATTCGTAAGTAATTCAGCATTAATGACACCCTAACATTCAATTACTTTAACTGGTTCATTGTTTATTTTCTAAACATATTTAGTAGTTTGGCTCCAAATCCGATTGGTTATCATTATGTATATAGTATGTTTTACTTTATGCCTGAAAATTACGTCCTTGCCAGAGGTGAAATTAATAAATAATCATTAGTATATTGAAATCAGCATCTTATAGAAGACGTGACCATTTTAAGCGCAAAAATTCGAATTCTTCCGTTGGAGCCATAATGCTGGAATAAGGCTGTTTTTTAAACTCCATTATCTACAAACAAATTTTGTACTGTATAACGACCATCTCTTAATTGACAAAAATGAATTACCTTATATTAACAAGGTAAACAAAAATGACTAAAGTAAATATTGTTATAAATAGATCCGTTGAACGGAATTTTAAACTTTATCGGTTGTTATGAGGTTCTTTCTCGTGATGCAAAATGTTTTGTGACATAGTTGTGAAAATAATTTTTTTCCTAATAATCAAATTAATAGTCAGTGAACTTCAGTGCTAATTAAGCGATTCACTTCATGTAATGAATTCTTCATTCGGTTACTTTTCATAATTTTTTTGTCAATTCAACTAATGCAAGTGCGACATCTCAGTGATCTAGGGCATTTCAAACAAGTATAGAATGCAAGTAATTTGTCAAAACTAACTGGGACAATTGATTTCTATTTCACGCTTTAGTGCAAGATCAGACAATGCTATTCCATCGGAAGCTGTACAGATTTTTCAAATTGGACGACAGGATGCACCAAGGAGCAAGACAAAAAAAGTCACACCAAAAGTTCGTCGACTCAACGCGGTTGTCAGCAATGACGGACGATATAGTGTCGTTCGCCGTCTTCCAGCAAAAATCGCACGCCAGATTGTTGCAAAGCACATGCAATCACATAAAGAACCTGGCGCGCCGACTAGGATAACATTGAAGCGTCAGTTTTCACATAACGCGCATGATAGTGCCATTAGAACACACGGCATTACCGCGGGTCTCAGATTACGTGCAGGTCGGCTCTATACACTTCCGGCCAACTAGGTTCGAGTGTTGCTGAATTCTCAAAATCGAGCGGAAACGGATTGATTTTGATCTTGAAATTACTATTTATTTTTTCCGTCTACACTGTCCATCCGCCTGTATTTCTGTATGCTTATCTACATTTCGGTATAATTAGATTTTCTAATGATGCTTTGTATGCCAGTTTGCCTAATGTAATTACATTATCATTTAATTTCTCCCAAACTGCTGGATATTTCCATTTAATTTCATATTTACTTAGCCAACCAATTATTTACGGTTATAATAACTTGAATAAATATTGAAATTGCGAGTTCGAGTCTGTTTACACATACACTAGCTTTATTGTTTTATTGTCACTTGTTTAACACGATTACGGAATTTCATCCGGATGCTTTTGGATAATAAATAACCATCATGTGAGAAGGCAATTGTTACAGCTTTTAGTAATTTTTCAACTTTTTGTCGACCTTATTTTTTTCACTGTTACTTTTTATCCGATGCACACTGAAATCTAAAAATATTCAATTAGGTCTATTTTAATTTCATAGAACCTACCATTTAAAGAACTTTACTTTGGGGCACAACCTGAGGAAACATTTAGAATCCTGCATACCTACCAGTTTCCTGATAAATTGACCTACTCTTATTGGTTATTTGTCTCTATATTTAATTACTTTTAGAACTTTCTTATTTCTATTTAAACTTCGGCTTATACACGCATTTACTCACTTATTTAGTTACATATTCTTGTTCGTCGCTTAACTTCTAACAAACTCATCTTCTATTTTGTGTTTGTAGAATTACACCTAATTCAGTATCGTACATGTCATGTTCATTACCAGTTCTTTTGTTCTAAATTATCAAATTGAATATTTAAAAGAAACATGTTGCGCGACAGGAAATAGATAATTTACCTGATTTTCGGTACGCAATCCGAAAATCAGGTAAATTGAATATTTGTTTTCTCCGTTTTGTTATAAAACAATTTAATTATAATTTTATCATCCTTCTAATATATTATAAGCCTAAATGTTTCTAGTAGGATATGTTTTAATTATTTAACGTTTTATTCATTAGATTGTAAATTTCACGTTTAATCATTTCCATGTGATGCAATTTCTAGCCATTTATTTGTCTGTGCATAGGTTTTTATATTAGTAAGTTTATTTAAAGTATTTTTTCTTCAATAGTGAGATATTTAATACACCATAAATAATGATTTTATAATTTAAAATATTTTAGCTTAAATATTTCTGCAATCATATCGCTTAGACCGTATTTATGAATGATGCATTTTGTTTATCATCCACTAAAATTTGCAAATAGCATTTGTCACATGTTCAGAGTATTTAACAAATAATATGGGGGATGGCCTACTATATTTGGAAAAGCTTTGTATGATATGATATTGAGGTAATATTTTGCACTACACTGATCTTATATTTATCTCCTGATCCATCATTTTATATCAATTTGTTCCATCTGTTGAGCTTGAAAATGAGCATAGGTTGGATGGATATTGCTAAACAATATATTTTTACACTGCGATTAATTGTAAACCCGTGTAATTAAAACTTTCACCTGAGCATTTTTTAGCTACTTGAAAACTAAAATCTCTAGGTTTCTTTATTTATTCTTTTTATTTTTAGTGCAATCTATACTCCTTTTCATTTTTTAACACTAATACCCTAATTATTTTTCTAACTAAATAGTTATTACTTACAAATTTAATAATTTTTGCTAGTTTTTCGGTTAAGTATTCACATGTTTGGCCAAATCCAACTTCGTATCTAACAACCATACACTCCGATTCAGATACAATAAATGTAACTCTGCTACAACCATTTGTTTTATGCCTGAAAATAGGATACTATGTCAAATCAGTATTACGCCTTTCTCGAATTTTTATTCGACAAAGAACTCATAAATTCGATACTATCGTAATAATTTCCTGTGGTTGAATGATTGCTTATGGTGTCGCAATATTTTGCTTCATGTACATTCTTCACGCTGGTAATTTTAATCAATGTATTTTGTGGATCCAACAAGGAAATTTGTCGTTATTGCTTTCTTGTTAAAATCGTCTTCCAGCTTGAACTAGGCTTTAATTTTCCATGTGCAAATTTGACTGCATAAGTCTTTGTTTGGCCCCAATCATAAAGTGTCTTATGTTAATTAATTTTTACGTTAATAAGTTACTGTAATCTATTTGAAATTTATTAAATTGGTAGGATAAAAATTTTAATTGTTTAACCAAGCACGCAAATGCATCAAGCGTAGTGTTAAAATGCAATGTGAATCACCGCAGTAACGCCAAAGATATAAACTTTTATGTAGTTCATCAGTTGTACAGTCACGCTGCTTACGACTCACACGATTATTTAAGCGCTGGTGGCCATAAACAGATCCCCGTCTCAACATTAGTGATCTGAAGCGACGTGGTCGACTTCCAGGAGTTTTCCGGTTGTCACACCTTTGTCTAGGAACCTCCTGTCATTGCATCCTTGTGGGTAGCGACTATGACGAGCTGCCAATTTCAAATGGCTCTGGCAAGGGCAGACAGTCCGTCCTCAATATTCAGCTGTAATTGATCGTCTGACCAAGCACTGTAATATCGCGCTGACTGCTCAATGAATAAGACTGTATATGGTCCAATGTGCTGTCCCACTATGCAGGTTTCGCTGAGAGGTATTATCCAATTAATTTTAGTTTAAACAATTGGTCAAATAAATAACGCCACCAGTAAACATTTCATTAAACGGCGTGACTAGAATGTAAGGGTGCTAGATCATTTTCCTTTTTCTAAAATGCACGCGTAATAAAATTTTATACTCGTATGTTACAATGATTAAATTCTTTTGGAAAACGAGCCTTATAAAATTCATAGTACCATTTCTATGTGCAAAATGAAAAAGAAATTTTAACAGATACAAGAACCGTTTCTTTCTTATATTCTTTTCACCCTATACAATTGAATATGATATATATATATGTATATATATATATATATATATATATATATATACATATGTATTATATATATATGTTTATTTACAGATACTTTAGAAGAATATGAGAACAAAATGGTTCTTGTATTTGATAAAATTAATTTTTCTTTTTGCGCATAGAAAGTGTATGCTGATTAAAGTTGTACAGATTTTGAAATCAGTTACGTGACCGACTATAAAAAGAAAATATCTGAAATAAAAATACAAAATTTCATGTGCCATGCTGAGAATATTGTCCACTACGAATGACCTAATCACATATGACTATTCCTTTTGCCATGATAGTATGCGCAAACGACCCATAATCGGTATTAAAATAGCAAGCTGGTCAGTTTATAATAAAAATTAAGGCTAACAAGAGGAAAACTTTTTCTCGTTTGGACTGATTTAGTATATTTCTGCAATTGTATGTTGGGACATGAATTAACAAAATGAGTCAGAGAATGAGATACTTTAAATTATTAGAAAGTAAGAATATAAATAAATTAAAATCATTATAATGGTTTGATTTCGATCATCGATTGATATTCCACATTTTTCCAAAGCAGATTATGGTTGTAACAAAAAATGCTAACTAGAAACATTTGCATAAACAGTATTAGGTGGAAGGAAGCTTGCCATTTACACGAGCAAATGTTTTAGCAAAAATAAAGAAAATATCGCAAATTAAACAGACATTAAGTATTTGAATTAAATGAAGCATTAGCCACAACAAATTTATCTGAAAATGCACTCAGACATCTAAAATGAAAATGAGGATGTAGATCATAAGGCAATGATGCAAAATTTCGCTCACGTATTCCAATTTTTTATCTTTCCAGTCGCAAGTGAATTTGTAAAATAGTCTGAAATTTAAAAAAAATTAAATAACAGTTTATTGAATTCTATTATAAAATTTGAATGGCCTGAAAAATCCTCTGACGCATAAATCTTGATTAAAGAGCGAACTCAGAAGATGTAAATTGGAATTTAAAGATTCTGCCTAGTTCTGGTGTTTAATTACAATATATTATGTGATTGCAAGTATGTATTAGGTGTTGCGAACCTAGTAACAATTTAGTTCAGTTGCGACCAGAAGGATAAACCAAAGACAGCATGAACGGAAAGTATAATCTCATGCACATTTGTTTCGTGCTTACTGGCGACTCATCAGTAGGAGCCGGTATTATGCCCTTTAACCACTATATATTTAGGTGAGGAATGTGGGATAATAGGACGGTACAATCTCCTAGACCAATGTGTAAAACTATAGTAGTGAAGCTAACATCATATAGTCTCGAAAATGTGGCTTCCACATTAACTCACTCTATATTATATATATACCGAGTCTGTAAAGGATACTAACATTATGGCTATTGTTTTTGTAACCGATACCAACATTGTTGTACCGAAAAGGTACATTGTACTATCACTATGATTTCCGAGTCGGTACATGGTACCAACATAGTGGATACTAATTTATGCTATAGTTCACTGAAATTGAGAATTACAACACATTCCTCATTCAAATATATAGTGGTTAAAGAGCGCAATACCGGCTCCTACTGATGAGTCGCCAGTAAGCATGAAACGAATTTGAATGAGATTATACTTTCCGTTCATGCTGTCTTTGGTTTATCCTTCTTGTCACAACTGAACTAATTTGTTATTAGGTTCGCAACACCTAATACATACTTGCATATATATTAGTTTTCCGCAACAAACAGTGTTTAACTGTTATATATTACGTGATTGATTGTTCAAAACTACCTTGCTAGTACCTGATATGTGTTTTGATTAACACCATCTAAATTCCAGTTGCTTTGCTCATTGAAAATATTTCTGCGGCCATTGGCGAATGCCTTCTTTAGTTTGACCATCATCAGAAAGTTAAAAACCAGTGTCGTTACAATATATTTCGTCGAGTTTCTGGTTTAAAGAATATTTTGGCGCGTACTTTTGGGTGACTTCATCTTCTCTTATTCCATGACTCCAATTAAAACGAAGATGAATTTAAAGTCTAACATTTTAGCGTACGTAACTCAAAGCAACTGCACCAAAACCAATTCTGCTCATTGAGTACGTAACCTATAAAGCAGGCATAAAATTAATTATTTAACGAAAATTACTATGCGGCTTTCAGCAGAAGGATAATTTCATGTCCATTTAGGGATACTTGAGGAGATGAAGAGAACGAAACGATCTTTGCATCTGACAAAATTTTTTGCTGCTTTTTCACATTGAAAGGGTAACAGAAATTGAAAACTGTTGAATACATGAGCAGCACCTGCAAAATTAAATCAATAATCGACGATGACATTACTCATTTAAAATAATAGTACATTTCATAAAATAATTATTTAATAGCAATGACGGCGAAAAAATTGTATTCGATATTCAAGATGTTGAATTAATGTCAAAAACACCTGCTAAATTGCATTAATTTAAAAGGATTATTCCAGATTCCGTGAAAATCCTTTGGTATTTAAAAAAAAAACTTGCTGTCAGTAAGCTGGGTTATTCCACGTATAACGGATACCTGACGTGGTTACTAATTTAGCTTACATGGTTGAATCTGTTTGTTTGTATTTTAATTACACATCCACCGTTTAATTAGATAAGAAGATCCAAATATAGAGTGTGGCCCTAATGACGTACGCTGTCATACTTTTATTTGGCAGAAGCTATTGGTAGACATTTTCCCTCGCATAATGTTGTGGTTACAGGGATTAGAGTATCAACAAAGGTTAACTAATTTGTAAAATAAAAACAGTTTGCCAATATATATATATATATATATATATATATATATATATATGGAAGTTATAACGTGACAAATTCAATCGCTATACAAGATCATTGTTTCATCATTATTGGACTAGAACTCTTGCTCGAAGATGATGTTACTTCAGAAATACCAGAGAAAGTCTGCATTTTGCATTTATAAGCTGAGCATTATGAGGGTAGATGCAAATTATTCATTTACATAAAAATTGATCACATGGAATTTATGATATTTACTTTCTAACCGATGCAACATCTAGTTTATACGAATAATTTATATATATATATATATATATATATATATATATATATATATATATTATATATACGAAAATATACCCTTAAATGGTACCTTCTTGTAACCCTTTTTTTAACATACCATCTCAAGCTAAAGATTTAGGTATTGACCTCAGGAAATAAAATACTTATATATATCTAATTAACTGCAATATTGTTTATTACTATCCATCTACGCCCTAAAAAGTCAAGAAAGGCCGGACTGAATCTACTGAAGCTTAAACATGGCGTGTCTTTAAGGATACAAAAGAGGTAATTCAACAAAGCACAGACGGTACAAATTCTATTGAAAACGATAGCATCGTGCACTTAAACGATCATTGATTGTGCGGGCAATCACGTTTGCCAAGTTTACGTAGATATCAATACCATAATATATATATATATATATTTGTTAATATAAACTAGGCATTGCTTAATGCAGAAACGGCAATGCATTCAGTAAACCGGTTTCATCATTATTTTGAAAACTTCATCTACATTTCATAATTTAGCCGCGGACAGGATTCGAACCTGGACACATTTGCTTTGTTACTTGTGAATCTTTCCAATGCACAACCCTGCCGAAATCTACACAGAAATTATATACTAACTTTAAATTTTTATTAGATTCTTTTTTGGGTGGATCCTATATGACATATTTTTAGACCTAAAATGCCAACTAGTAACCACAAAAACTGTAATTAAAGAACAGACATCGCGTTAGCTTGACAATAGTCAATGAATTGACATGTATATAATTAAGCGGTCTTTGATTGCGCAGGCGATAATAACAATTATTCAAATGGAGTTTGCTAGCTTCATATAAATACAAACCCCTTTATTCTTGCGTTTGTCGTTATAAGCCTCATTCGTTGTTGTAAACATCCACGTGCCACAAGTGACGGTCTGCCGAATGTTCATGCTGTGGTCGGAAATGTGTAATTTGCCACGGCTATGCCAAATTATGTCGATGAATACCACTCCACAGTACTTTTTAACCGACAAACTAGAACCATTAAACTGTCAAAACAAATTTAAATTACACAAAAATGTTTCAGCAACTATTTCGATTTTGCGAATAAAGTTAAACCTCACTGTCCAAAATAATAAAATAATATAATTCAGTATTAGATGTTTGTTTTCAAGCATCCAGGACGACAAAACCATTGATGTACTTTGCAAATGCATAAATAGTGACCACCTTTAATTCTCTATATATGCAACTCTTCTTAAAACTCTACTAAGCAATTGAACTAAGAATATCTATTTCAAGTTCAATGGTCAGTAAAAGGCAATTTATGGAATGGCGAAGCGTTGTCTGTTTAAGAGCAAATTATCCGATGTTTACATCATGTAATTGGGCACATGGAAACAGCAGCATGTGGTTAAAAAATATCATTCGAAATATCTGATGCACATCATTGATGCCTTCATTATTATTAATCAAGTCAGACAAATAAAGTCCAAGCTTCAAGATTATAATAGCGCAGTCTATTTTATTTAGTTTACCTGTGAGTGTGGAAATCCTCATTCTAATGCACTGTCTTTCCTAGACACATTCATATTGGCGCAAGCAAATAGAAGTTGAAAATATGCCGAATGCAGACATGGATTGTTTGGACAGCGCAATTTATCCAGCCGAACAGAGCAAAGCTATTCTGATGAATTGCTATTTCAAGAGCTGGCGTAAATAAAACGGTTATCCTGAAGTTTCTATTAACGTAAGCAGAAGATTGAAACAACAACGAAATCGCAGTTATCCAAACTCAACTAAAGGTGAAGCTTCAACCTACTTGTTTTATTGGCTAATAATAAATGCTTGCATAACACGAAATGTCAATAAAAAATTGATGTATTTTACAAAAAAATGCGTTTCAAACGTCTATGCAAGGTATCAAATCCATTAAATCGGACAGTGCCAAATTTTTATCAATACGTATGCTAAATATCTTCAAACCCTTTTGTATGTTAAACTGGCGAATTACTGAAAAGTGAAACCTACAGAATTACAGAACAAACATTTTGCAACGACGAAAATTCAGGCTTCAAACTAAAATAATTCTTAGGCGTTTTTCAGAAAAATAAATGAAGTGGAGCTACACATCACGTCAGCTGTTCATTACAGTTTCTGCTCTCTATCGTTAAATAGGTAAAGAATATTTTGATATGAGCTAAATATAAAATAGTGAATTGTGTATCTGTGTGTGAGAGAGAGAGACTGCTAAAGCCCGTGCTCTTTGCTTTTAGTTTGGTTTATATACTGAATACCTTATATTTATATTTAGTCAACTTCTATTTTTCGTTTGCTAAAATGAACCAAATTTTTCAATCGTGTTGAGAATTTGCAAAAGAAATTTTCATTTTTAACTTATCGTGAAAGCATATAATTATAATAAATTAATGACAAATATACAAAGCATTTCGCAACTTTCCTCACTAATATTCAAATAAATGGCTGAACTCAGAATCTTCATTGTATCTTATAATGCAACTATAAGGTCATTGCAAATATCTGCTCTCAGATTTGAAAAAAAATTAGCACATTGTAAACCGTCACTTCTCAGATAAACCCGCATCGTATAAACGGATTAACGCGTCTCGACCTCGTATAGTCATTGTAAACCACGTGGGCAAACACAAGAAAGAGGATAATACGACATTATTTATATTCTGTTTTAAGAAAATAAAATGTACACTTCAATCGTAGAATCTTCACATACATTGAAAGTCGAACAACACAGCAAAACTATTGTCAGTCACAGGTACTAACACCTTTTTTATTTTATAGTCATCGGGGTTAAGCTAATTAGTGAGAGTCAAACTCCAATGCATACATATGTATAGCAAAAATATATCTGCGTCTCTCACCTGTAATACAATGTTTGCTAGACTGCTAGACGTTAGAGTCGTTATAAATACATTATAGTTTGATCCTTGTTAGTCAATTTTCCATCATGCACGGATGATGATCATGGAAGGTCGAAACGCGTCAGCACTTGTGCAATGTGGTGCGACAGGCTAAATACATTTGGATTAGTATTTATATCCAACTCACACATTGGATTTAAAGGAAGATCAACTTGTCCTAAAAGGTGTGCCTCTATTAAGCCTAAACAATTTACGTTTAAATTGCCGGAAACTACTCTCATTTAAGTATTCTAAATATTGTAAAATTACTTAAGTTATTCTGGACAATCAATTTTTCGGCCCTAATCATTCGAGCCGGTGACATTTTATATACCCTTACTCCAAAAATCAGTGGCTTAAATACCACCGCCATTTTTATCAACGGCATGTATGCACAAACACTAAGAAATTTATGCCGACAGCGCTCAGAAACGTTTACCTCACATTTATGCGCACATTGCGTAATCGTAGCTACTTTTCTTTTGTCTCATGGAACGTTCACTTTAGTAGCAGTTTCCTCAAAGATACGGTTCCTCGCTCTACAATGTCTCTCAGTTTAGTGACTAAGTTTTGTTTTTATGTTATATAATTTACTAATTCTTTCCGTATCGTCATTTGATCTGTGTGCACAATTTCATATTTCTCCCTTGCGTATGGAAATTTATTGCTAAAATACGAATAATGAGCTCGGCGGTAGATATTATATTTGTGAACAAGAAATTAAACATATAAAGTTCATTCAAATTTTGTTAGGTAATTTGTGAATACCACTTTATCCGTAATGAAATCGTCGTTGTAGTCCTTGATTGAATGCTAAATGCTTATTCGGGCATTGAGTATGACAGCGTTAAACGTTTTGTCTGAAGATTATTTTATGAGTAAAAGAAAAGTAACACAATTCATTAAGTAAACCGGTCTATTGTAGACTCATCAATTACTTCTCAGAATTTCAGCTACTAAGGTAGGAACCCAAATATTTTTGCCTCAGGAGCTTGCAAGTTTTTCTCTGTGCCGCCCACGCCGAGCACTACATGTAACTTTACGTCATAGGACACTTCATTTTCACTTGGACAGTTTTTCCTCCACGCGGTTACATATTTATTCGCTATCAACCAAAATTTCAAAGAAGCCTCCCCCGATCTGTTACTATAAAACAGTCAGCATGCCAACTGGAGATGCAGTATTGCATTTTGAAATTATGCCATGAATTTATTTTGTACATGCATCACAAAATAAATCTTGTATAAGATGGTGAATGATTTTAATCAAGCAGGCCGGTTTATTGGGTACTCATATTCCGCCTAGAATTGCCGCGTATGGAGAGCCCTTTTGCATCGGAGTTTTGTAACTAATTCACTACGCAGGGCATGTCTCATATTACAGGCAATTTGTGGATATATACCAAACTATGTTTTTTCTTGTTCAGTTTTTCCTTCTGCTACAGGCTTTTTGTCGTAGCATTCGGCCTAAAGTTCCATTGGTAGCTCACTGGTTGGAGCACCGGATTCCGAAGCAGACGCGCCCAGGTACGAGTCCTTTCCGCGGAAAGTTGTGGAAATTACGTTATGAGTTCCCAATAAGGACGAAACTGGTCTACAGGATGAATTGTCTTTTCAGCACTATACGTCACTTCGTTTTTTGCTGATAAACGTATATCCATAAAGAGTCAGGTGTTTATATAAAGATCGAAACCCTGATAATATTAAAGTTCCAACTGATCGAACTCGATCAGCCACTATAGAAAAACAACATTCCAATAGGCGAAAATATATTGAATTTAAAATGTGTGGCAGGATTTTTTATATATGCGTTGTCAATACAACCAAAATCTGCATGAGATAGCAAATACATATTATCAAGTAGAAAGGTTTCCTTATTTTGGGACACTTATAAAGGACTGCTAAATTCCCAGAAAAATTTAATTCAATATTGCTTCCTCAAATAGCACTGTGTCTATTATATAATGATAAGTTGGGAAAGACAAATTTAAACTAAAGAGAGAATTTGATGTCAAATAAGCTCTAATAAATGATAGGCTAAAATAAAAACGTAAATTGGTATAGAACTGAAGGTTGCACGTGTTTTGTTGCATGGTTGGCACAGTGGATAATTTGCTGAACTAAATTAATTTTGACCCAGTTCGCGCCCGGGCCACGGCAATTCCTACAAGGTCCCGATAAGTGCCTGATAAAAAGAATCTGATCTCTTTAAAAAACTTGGTTTGTTTTTTGATATAGATAAAATATATCTTATAAAATCCAGCCATAATGCTTAAAATGTTCCATTATTGTGCTTTGGCCTTAAATTGATAAATCGAAGATGGTCAGTTGGAAATTTAAGTCAAAAGTGATGAAAAACGGGTTTCTTTTATTGGAGAATCTGACAAAATATAAAATTTGGTTTTTAGCTAAAAATTTAATGGTGTTAACGGCTCGGGTGGCTCGGTGAATGAGATTCAAGACAAAAATAAATTTGTCCCGGCTACGGAAATCCTGGCATATAATTGATGTGTTCCCAATAATGCTGAAATTGATCTATTTTATGAATTGCTTATGTAATGCTTATTTTATAATTACAGTATACATATATATATATATATATATATATATATAATATTTCCGTAATTCATAAATTTAATATGACATCCCTCGGACGCATGGTGAATTTTATATAATGAATGATAGCAGATAGCTAGTTTGAATATTTCGTCAAAAGCTACGCCAAAACGACTTCATCGAAATGAAAAGCTAGCCAAAAATATAAGTTGACATGCAACTGAAGATAACATGTCGTCTACGTCTCGAACGAAGTAATAAATGACTTGCGAGACTCTATTGCAATTGCCCTCGATTCGAGTCCCGGCAGCGATAATTTACATAGTAAGAAAACAACAGATCAATTTGATGAATTTTACATATATTTGTTAGTATTGTTTGACCGTAAATATATACATATATATAATAACACAAAATGTACATTGAATAAAATAATAAAATCGATTCATCATCTATACCAGTTAGTTCAAGTCTAAGCACTTATCAGTGAATGAGCGAATTACCGCGAACTGTATTTTATGCAAGGATCATTTGGTCCAGATTCACATAATCCATCCAGAATGGCAAGGAGCAAAGTATTGTATTTAAGTTTTAGTTATATATCAGTTTGTTTTTGTGAAGCTTTTACTTCACTTGAACCCTCATAGATTTCGCTTTTTACAGGAAGTTCCAGCCAGCAACTCTCAATTTGTAATTGTCGAGCAGAAACCACGACGCTGAATAATCTTATTTAAAGTATAGCAGGACATGAGTATATATATATATATATATATATATATATATATATATATATATCGTCTGTATAATCTAAAATTTTTATTTGGAATGCAATTAATCATGTAGACCTATTTCGTCTTTATTTGTTACTATTCAGTATAAGTTTCAATTACTGAAAATGGAATTTTAACCCGAGATAATTTGGTTTATAATAGGTCAATTTATATCCTAAGTAACCGTTGAGCTGCATATCTTTAAACCAAATGCTCAAGAGTTGAAATCCCAGCCTTGGTAGTTCAGGCCACTAGAGAAACGTATTCATTAATTGAAAAAAGGTCGAGATGAATAATTACATCTGCACTCTGATGCAGTTTATATTTCATATCAACAATCTATTCACAAACCACTCCGATCATTATACGTTTATTTAACGTATATTTATATTTATAAATCATTAGTTTAATAGCACTTCTGCAGGTAGCATTTTGTCTATTTAATAATGAAAGATTCGGGTGGTTAGTTGGAACATCAGGTCTACAATGGTTCCATATATGAGCTCCGCCTAAAATAAAGGTTAACCAAGAAACATTAGTTAATATATAACTGAAAATTATACATAGTGGGCAGCAGGATTGCGGGTTGAACAGTCTTAAACTCCGAAACAAATTGGCCTTGATTAAAACCATGTCCACAGAAAACTTCTGGGCAATACTCGAGAAATTTTCAATAAGGATGAAACCGGTCTATTGGATGAATTACCTCTCCTACCTTTGGCAATGTTTGGTTTATATGAAAATTATAGAGTTATCGTACGTATATATATATATATATATATATATATATATATATATATATAATAAATTATTCAAAAGGAAGAATATAGATTAAGTTAAATTTATATATGCGAAAACATGGAAAGCGGAAGTCCCATCTATTTGCTATGATAAAGATAAGTTTATCATAGATCCTGTGTGCTATATAATCTTTAATGATTTGCGGTTGCACTGTGCTATGTTGACACCAATATTGCTCTCATATACATGTCCGGAATGTAGCCCCGTCAATTTGGCCTATATTGCTTAACTACCTTTGTGGTGGGTTTTGGAAAAAGATTCCACGCCTAATGGTTAGAACCTAATAAATATTAAGAGCTCTCGCTATTGATACTGCTCAATAATTTCATGCCGTTTTTGATAAATCCATCTACTCAAATATAAATTTTCGTTAGCTACACTTTTCCTAAATCTTTTAGTCTGCTTTGATAATTTTTCGTCGGTTAGATTTTCCATGCAAGAGAGAGTTTCTCATTGTGTATATGTGTATGTTTGCGCGTGTACGTTTATGGCAATAAAAACACAGACCCACACGACTCTTTGTTATGATTATAAATGATAATAGATCATAATTTCACAGTCATTAATATGGAAAGAAATTGCTATTATCAATCATGGTAGTGCATTCTTAACAAGTAGCATTACTGGATAGGATAAAACTTCATTTTTTGAACATCATTTTTAAAATGTTCTTGAACTGATAACTAAGACTAAAATCTGTGAGCTTGAAATAAGCATCAATCCAATTGTATTTAACCATTCAAACAATATAGCAAAACTAGCGTCAGTCACACGTTCTGTTGCCACGTTGTTCGACTGATTGAATAAAATGGCATTGATGCTTAACTCAAGCTCGCAAATATTAATTTAAAGAAATATTAGCTCCATCCGCGCAATCAATGATTGTTAAATTATATAACTAAGTCTAAAAATAAGTTAATGTAATTGCAGCAATTTATGTAAATACACATAACTATTTTCCGTTGTAATAGAAAATATAATTCAAGTCATTTTTAACATTATTACCACTATTCATATTATGAAAATTCGCACAACAATAAAAGCTACTGAAATGAACATTTAAAAAGTTAAACAAACATTGGTTGCGCGGGCGGTGATAACAATTATTGTAATCAAGGTTGAGAACTTTGTATTAACACCAGACCCATTACGTACATGCACTGGTCAGGATAAACTAAAATTTGTACAGTGAAAAAAGGCAATTCATCAAATAGACGGGTTTGGCTCAGTGGTTAGTGCACCAAATTCCGAAGCAGACGTGCCCAGGTATAAAGCAAGCAGCGTTGTTGGTAAAATAATTCTGGTAATGCATTACCGTCTTGATAATAGTGTGCCACATCTTGACCGTCTATTTCCGTTGTTCGAAGTCTTAACAAAATATTGTTTCTTTATTTATCTGTTTACAGCGTACACTAATGCTAGAAGTAGCGATTATTTTTTATCAAAGCTGTAATTATTGTTTGCGAACCTAGTAACATGTCGTTGTGACCATGAAGGAGAGGAACGGACCTGTTTGTAAAGCATGATCAGTAGAGCGACTGTTTCTTTTAAACTCACTATATATTTGGTAGACGAATGTGGAATAATAGGACCAAATATATAGTGGTTAAAGGGCGTAATACCGGCTCCTACCGATGAGTCGCCAGTAAGCACGAAACGAATGTGTATGAGATTATACTTTCCGTTCATGCTGCCTTTGGTTGATCCTTCTGGTCACAACTGAACTAATTTGTTACTAGGTTCGCAAAACCTAATACATACTTGCATATATATTAGTTCTTCGCAAAAAAACAGTATTTAACTGTAATATAAAGCTGTAATTGTTTGAAAGATACATCATTCTGTTGGTTTGCAGTAGACTAAAGCCAATTTTACCGGAAAAATTCCAATTCGGCGTAGTCAAAATTGGTAGATTTTGCAGTTTGTTCCTCAACAAAATGGTGAAACTCATGATGAGCGGCGTTAAAAAAAGGTCGTGTTAAATACGTAAAGTATAAATAACAAGTACAATTTTAACAGTCAAATATATCAAAGAAACATAAAAATACGAAAACATGTTTAAGAAAATGATAAAAATAATCATTATTATTGTTATTACGTTTACTATTTTAATTATTATTAGTATTTTAAATAATAAATTTTAGCTGCAGCAGTAATAGAAGTAGTAGCAGTAGTTATTGTAGCAGTAGTACTAAGATTAATAGTAGTAGAATTAGGAAATTTGTGAAAGTGGTATTTTTATTTTGATGACAACCATTATTAATATATTAAAACTAATTTTACTAATAATAATATTATTCGTATGGCTTTATTATTATTATGAGTAGTAGTAGCAGTAGTATAAGTATAAACAGCAGCAGTTAGAGGAATAAAAGTAGTAGCACTAGTTTTACTAGTATTAGTAGCAGTGGTAGTAGTTGTTGGTGTTTTGTAGTAGTATTTGTACAATTTGTAGCAGTTAAGAGGAATAACTGTATTAGCAGTAGTTTTACTAGTAGTAGTAGCAATGGTAGTAGTTGTTGGCGTTTTTCTAGTAGTATATGTATTCGTAGCAGTAGTAGTAGAAGAAGAATGATAAACATTTTAAATCGTAGTTATTGTAGTACTTTAAGCAGTATTAATAATTGAGCTATTTGAAATAATGGATGTTGTAGTAGCAGAAGTTATATTAGTGGTAGTAGTGGAATCCATGGTAGTAGTAGTAGTAGGTGGCGTAGTAGTTGTAGTTAATTAAGAAGTATTATCATTATCATATTTGTTATTTGATACAGACCGTATGTTAAACATAATAAAAACGCTCTCTTGTTCCACGAAAACGTCAACATATTAAATATCAACGAATGACTGTTCATCTTAAACGGTGCGATAGCAGAAATAAGCTTTTAATAACAGCCGAGGATACTAAAACAAAAGAAAGGAAGCGCTCTATAGGACAAAAAATCCACTGGTTGATTTTTGAGTAGCTAGCAGATTTTTGTCAGCGCTTTTGCTTAAATAACATGTACACTAGGTTGACAAAAACAATTTTTGTTATCCGAAAATTGTCAGCAATTGTAAAGACTACTACAGTTGGCTAGTTGGAAATTCTTTCATTGTGGAAAACTTTTGAAGTAAGTCTCATTGTAGTTTAATCGTAATTAAATAAAAAGTGACAAGCAGAATAGATAGCTATCTAATTCGACATAAGTAACTTTTAAGAACTCGTTTATTAGTTTATTCAGTGAGCCAGATTTTATGACAAGTGGGTGAATAGTTAGCTTGTTGCTTCACAAGAAATAAAGCCTCAAAGCGACGTGTAAGCAAAGTATTTAGACAATTTGATAGTAAGTTAGTTCATAGTTAAACTAGCCTGATAGCCTTTGTGTGAATTCATAGTGTGTAGGATAATTAATAAGATAGGTAAAAAAGTATACATTACTAAATTAATTACCAGATTGTTTTGCGCTAAGATAAATAATAAGTTATTAAAAGATTATGTTGGCTTGGCAGTTAGCTAGTAAAAGTTTATGAAAGTAAAAGAAGTATCACGTTGCACTTTCGCAAATAGAATTAATATTTAAAAGTAATATAAATTAGCTTTTATTTAGTAACTATAGTAATAGTTATTTTGCAATTACCTCAATATTTTACCACGCAATTCAATATTCTTAACGTTATTTATCTAAGATTTTGGAAAGATTGATGCGTATTCTTGAAGGAATGGCGTTGTTGCGATACTGAATTAGTTGAAATTACCTGATCTGCGTTTTGACTAATGCAGCTTTCATTGTTCCAGTAATTTTCTTTTTTCATAATATTTCGATCTACATTACCGTAGATCTTCATCAGATGCATTTCGTTGATGCGTAGTCTGTTCGTAGTTCTCGGGTATGGGTTTCCGATGCACATATAGTAAATTTGCAAACCGCAGTGTATGCATCAACTTTGGAAAACAAACTAATGCCGCATTTGTAATTTAAATAAATAGGAAATTTATTAATGTCTTCGAAATTTTATACAACACAGTGGTAATCTCAATTAAAAGAGCCAAATTACATTGTACGCAACAAGGTTATGGGCAGATGGATGCTAAGTTAGTTAATTAGTTATTTGGTCAAATAGTTATAAGTTAGTTAGTTAGTTAGTTAGTTAGTTAGTTAGTTAGTTAGCTGATTCATTAGTTAGATAACCAGCCAATCAGCCAGACAGCCAGCCAGCCAGCCAGCCAGCCAGCCAGCCAGCCAGCCAGCCAGCCAGCCAGCCAGCCAGCCAGCCAGCCAGCCAGCCAGCCAGCCAGCCGCCAGCCAGCCAGCCAGCCAGCCAGCCAGCCAGCCAGCCAGCCAGCCAGCCAGCCAGCCAGCCGCCAGCCAGCCAGCCAGCCAGCCAGCCAGCCAGCCAGCCAGCCAGCCAGCCAGCCAGCCAGCCAGCCAGCCAGCCAGCCAGCCAGCCAGCCAGCCAGCCAGCCAGCCAGCCAGCCAGCCAGCCAGCCAGCCAGCCAGCCAGCCAGCCAGCCAGCCAGCCAGCCAGCCAGCCAGCCAGCCAGCCAGCCAGCCAGCCAGCCAGCCAGCCAGCCAGCCAGCCAGCCAGCCAGCCAGCCAGCCAGCCAGCCAGCCAGCCAGCCAGCCAGCCAGCCAGCCAGCCAGCCAGCCAGCCAGCCAGCCAGCCAGCCAGCCAGCCAGCCAGCCAGCCAGCCAGCCAGCCAGCCAGCCAGCCAGCCAGCCAGCCAGCCAGCCAGCCAGCCAGCCAGCCAGCCAGCCAGCCAGCCAGCCAGCCAGCCAGCCAGCCAGCCAGCCAGCCAGCCAGCCAGCCAGCCAGCCAGCCAGCCAGCCAGCCAGCCAGCCAGCCAGCCAGCCAGCCAGCCAGCCAGCCAGCCAGCCAGCCAGCCAGCCAGCCAGCCAGCCAGCCAGCCAGCCAGCCAGCCAGCCAGCCAGCCAGCCAGCCAGCCAGCCAGCCAGCCAGCCAGCCAGCCAGCCAGCCAGCCAGCCAGCCAGCCAGCCAGCCAGCCAGCCAGCCAGCCAGCCGCCAGCCAGCCAGCCAGCCAGCCAGCCAGCCAGCCAGCCAGCCAGCCAGCCAGCCAGCCAGCCAGCCAGCCAGCCAGCCAGCCAGCCAGCCAGCCAGCCAGCCAGCCAGCCAGCCAGCCAGCCAGCCAGCCAGCCAGCCAGCCAGCCAGCCAGCCAGCCAGCCAGCCAGCCAGCCAGCCAGCCAGCCAGCCAGCCAGCCAGCCAGCCAGCCAGCCAGCCAGCCAGCCAGCCAGCCAGCCAGCCAGCCAGCCAGCCAGCCAGCCAGCCAGCCAGCCAGCCAGCCAGCCAGCCAGCCAGCCAGCCAGCCAGCCAGCCAGCCGCCAGCCAGCCAGCCAGCCAGCCAGCCAGCCAGCCAGCCAGCCAGCCAGCCAGCCAGCCAGCCAGCCAGCCAGCCAGCCAGCCAGCCAGCCAGCCAGCCAGCCAGCCAGCCAGCCAGCCAGCCAGCCAGCCAGCCAGCCAGCCAGCCAGCCAGCCAGCCAGCCAGCCAGCCAGCCAGCCAGCCAGCCAGCCAGCCAGCCAGCCAGCCAGCCAGCCAGCCAGCCAGCCAGCCAGCCAGCCAGCCAGCCAGCCAGCCAGCCAGCCAGCCAGCCAGCCAGCCAGCCAGCCAGCCAGCCAGCCAGCCAGCCAGCCAGCCAGCCAGCCAGCCAGCCAGCCAGCCAGCCAGCCAGCCAGCCAGCCAGCCAGCCAGCCAGCCAGCCAGCCAGCCAGCCAGCCAGCCAGCCAGCCAGCCAGCCAGCCAGCCAGCCAGCCAGCCAGCCAGCCAGCCAGCCAGCCAGCCAGCCAGCCAGCCAGCCAGCCAGCCAGCCAGCCAGCCAGCCAGCCAGCCAGCCAGCCAGCCAGCCAGCCAGCCAGCCAGCCAGCCAGCCAGCCAGCCAGCCAGCCAGCCAGCCAGCCAGCCAGCCAGCCAGCCAGCCAGCCAGCCAGCCAGCCAGCCAGCCAGCCAGCCAGCCAGCCAGCCAGCCAGCCAGCCAGCCAGCCAGCCAGCCAGCCAGCCAGCCAGCCAGCCAGCCAGCCAGCCAGCCAGCCAGCCAGCCAGCCAGCCAGCCAGCCAGCCAGCCAGCCAGCCAGCCAGCCAGCCAGCCAGCCAGCCAGCCAGCCAGCCAGCCAGCCAGCCAGCCAGCCAGCCAGCCAGCCAGCCAGCCAGCCAGCCAGCCAGCCAGCCAGCCAGCCAGCCAGCCAGCCAGCCAGCCAGCCAGCCAGCCAGCCAGCCAGCCAGCCAGCCAGCCAGCCAGCCAGCCAGCCAGCCAGCCAGCCAGCCAGCCAGCCAGCCAGCCAGCCAGCCAGCCAGCCAGCCAGCCAGCCAGCCAGCCAGCCAGCCAGCCAGCCAGCCAGCCAGCCAGCCAGCCAGCCAGCCAGCCAGCCAGCCAGCCAGCCAGCCAGCCAGCCAGCCAGCCAGCCAGCCAGCCAGCCAGCCAGTCAGTTAGTTAGTTAGTTAGTTAGTTAGTTAGTTAGTTAGTTAGTTAGTTAGTTAGTTAGTTAGTTAGTTAGTTAGTTAGTTAGTTAGTTAGTTAGTTAGTTAGTTAGTTAGTTAGTTAGTTAGTTAGTTAGTTAGTTAGTTAGTTAGTTAGTTAGTTAGTTAGTTAGTTAGTTAGTTAGTTAGTTAGTTAGTTAGTTAGTTAGTTAGTTAGTTAGTTAGTTAGTTAGTTAGTTAGTTAGTTAGTTAGTTAGTTAGTTAGTTAGTTAGTTAGTTAGTTAGTTAGTTAGTTAGTTAGTTAGTTAGTTAGTTAGTTAGTTAGTTAGTTAGTTAGTTAGTTAGTTAGTTAGTTAGTTAGTTAGTTAGTTAGTTAGTTAGTTAGTTAGTTAGTTAGTTAGTTAGTTAGTTAGTTAGTTAGTTAGTTAGTTAGTTAGTTAGTTAGTTAGTTAGTTAGTTAGTTAGTTAGTTAGTTAGTTAGTTAGTTAGTTAGTTAGTTAGTTAGTTAGTTAGTTAGTTAGTTAGTTAGTTAGTTAGTTAGTTAGTTAGTTAGTTAGTTAGTTAGTTAGTTAGTTAGTTAGTTAGTTAGTTAGTTAGTTAGTTAGTTAGTTAGTTAGTTAGTTAGTTAGTTAGTTAGTTAGTTAGTTAGTTAGTTAGTTAGTTAGTTAGTTAGTTAGTTAGTTAGTTAGTTAGTTAGTTAGTTAGTTAGTTAGAAAGTTAGTTAGTTAGTTAGTTAGTTAGTTAGTTAGTTAGTTAGTTAGTTAGTTAGTTAGTTAGTTAGTTAGTTAGTTAGTTAGTTAGTTAGTTAATTAGTTAATTAATTAGTTAGTTAGTTAGTTAGTTAGTTAGTTAGTTAGTTAGTTAGTTAGTTAATTAATTAATTAAATAATTAGTTAGTTAGTTAGTTTGTTAATTTTTGAGTTAATTAGTTTGTTAGTCAGTTATTAATTATTCAAATCAAGTTTTCCAGCTTGAAGTAAGCACCAATCCCATTGTATTTACCTGTCGTCGAACATGTCGACGCCCTGTCCACGACTATTTCTGTCCAGTTCCTATGAAGGACAATACGGCTACTGGATGTATTGACTTTTCTGCACTCTACAATTCTTAGTTCATAGTGACATATATAAATAATTAATGGGCAAATTGCTTATTTCATGAACGCGAACTTTATTATATAAATTATTACCACAGCCCGTGCATCCAATTTTCGTTTAATTAAATAAATGTTCATTTCAATACCACTTCTCCGTGTAGTGTGGTGTCTTTTCAGTATTGACAGATTGGGGATTAAAGGTGGGAACTTTGTGTCTAAATGGATGCCATATGAGCTCAACCTGAAGGAAACAATTGACTAACCAAGTTACATTAGTTAGTATATCTGAAAATTGTGTGAATTGTAGTGTGCGGCAGGGTGGCTGAATAGTTAGAGCATCAGATTCCGAAGCAGACGTGCCCAGATTCGAGTCCTGTTTGCGGCAAATTCTGGCCAGTATGCGATAAGTTCCGAATAAGGACTAAATCGGTGTACTGTATGAAGTTCCTTTTCTACACTTTCCAATTATCAGTTTATACTGACATATGGAAGTAATTAAGGGGCCAGGTGCTTATATCCAGATCTCAAGCTTGATTATAGCAATAATAATCATAAGTAGTATTTTGTTCAAAATGCTCTTTAATTGGATGTAGCTGTGGAATGACAAATATATTATTTGATCTCCATTTTATATTGTCGATACTTTTATTTTATTTCGTGGAATTTTGTCACATATCACGTATCTCGACGTTTTGAGACAAGTTATCTTGTTTTATTATCAAGAAGAATGAAGGCAGAAAATCCCCGAGGTAAAAATACAGGAATACACTATTGTTAATCCAGTTAGATCGTATCGCTCTAACGTGTCTCAATTTATTTATTTTAATTAATAAGCTGAAAACTTACTCTAATTGTTAAACATTGTTCTGCGTACGATAAAAAGCGTATTAATTTCTCCAAATTCAAATTACTGTTTCAAGTTTCCAAAAGCTACTCTTCGGATTTGATTATATATATATACATTACAATGTAAACTCCTCTCTAAATTTATGCTTAAGCACTGAGTGAGCATCAGCTCATTATTTGCAAACCCCCTTGGAAGGGAAATATGTGTAAATGATGTCCATCGGAAATATGTCACTTCTTGATCTTTCTGAATCTTAATTCTAAGGATAGATCAGTAACACGTATGCATAACTGTCAGTGGATGTCCTATGGTTGAGACTCTTTGTGGTGGAGAGTTAATTTATATGCAATTGTGTATTAGGTGTTGCGCGCCTAGTAACAAATTAGTTCAAATATAACCAGAAGAGTAAACCAAATACAACATGAACCGAACGCATAAACTCATGTAAACATTAGTTTTGTGATTACTGGCGGTTCATCAGTAGGAACCTGTGTTATGCCCTTAACCCACTATATATTTGGGTATGGAATGTGAGAAAATAGGATGGTATAGTCACCTACACGAATGTGTCTACTGCTGTAGTGAAGCTGACTTCATAAAAAGACTTCGACAATGCGACTTCGAGGACAAATCATTATAAATTTAATAAATATAACAAGTCATATATGAAATAATTATTTACTAGGTGCCCAACACCTAATTGACATCTAATTCACAATCCGCGTATGTGGTCTTCTTTTGTTGGTCAAAATATCCCAAATATTATTAATAGTCATTTTAAGTTCCCAATCCTGCTGCGAACAAATATGATGACAGATTCCACTAACGCTGAATTTGACATAACCTCCAGATCTTAAATAAATGCACACAATTTCACATGTTAAACTTTATGGAACACAATGTTATAGACACTGTTTTGGCGATTTCTGTTTAAAGTTTACGACAAAAGCCCTATCCATTGGGTTATTATCTAAATATACGTATTCATTATCTATTATTCCTAGAGTTACAAGTTCTCAAAATGATTTCTCTCAGAATAGCTTGTTGGAATCCAGAATGTTGGTCATATAAATCTATAATAAATAACTGATTTTACTTAACCAATAGCAAATTTTATTGATTTAGAAAATAATAAGGTTTAAACGATATTCTAACAGTAAACTTACAATTTTGTAACAACTTACCAGTTTTATTATAATTATTATGATTTTTTGTCCCTCTGACCTTTCATCATTCTACCTCGCTGCCGTTGGTCACCCAGATAATTTCCAAGAAAAAAGATTAATTAACAAATGTTAAAATATCGTTAATTTTGTTCATTCTTATTCCCTTGAAATTGTGGAAATTCCACTTAAATCTGTATTCTATAAGCAATAGCAATAACCGATATCTTACCTTATGAAATCCTAAGTTTACTAAATAGAAGATTTCTAAATATTACTCGAGTTTATACACGCCACATCCCACTTCGAGCATGTTCATTAAAAACTGGTTTCGCCAATTTGTAGTTTTGTAAGACGTCAACCGCAAAATCCGTTAAATTTTAGGCTTCTGATACTTCCTCTTGACGAAAATAATTGGCTCGTCTATGAAGCAGGCTGTACTGGTGACATAAATGTGACCTCTTCATATAATGTTCAAAGCTTGCTAATCCACCACAGCTGACTTCATCGTCCATTAACCGACTCATCCTTACAATTTCACAAACATACTAGAATTCTATTTCCTGTTGATTTCTCACCGGTTCCACAACTTTAGAAACTATTGCTTACCTAGTGACCTATTACAAAGTCAGGCTAATACATTGAGTTACAAGCTTCGCACAGATTCATGATGAATAAATACAAAGCTGTTTTGTTTTATACAGCCTACTTCAAGTTACTAATTATAATTTATAAAGTTCTCTAATTCGCGAAAGATAGGTTTTAATTGGCAACTCATACTCGTTCTATAGGATAGATTTCTTGCATCTAGAATTTAATTGCGCCTAACAGGGTAGCTCAGTGGTTAGAGCACCATATTCCGAAGCAGATGTGCCCAGGTTCGAGCCCTGTCCGCGACAAATTCGAGCCAGTACGTGATGAGATCTCAATAATGACTAAACCGATCTACTAGATGAATTGTTTTTTCTACACTATAAAATTCTTAGTTTAAACTGACAAGTGCATTTAATTAATTGGTAACGTGTTTATATCAAGATCGCAATCTTGATTATAGTAATAGTTTTTTTAATTAATCAATCAATTATTCTTTAAATGCAATACATGTATCTTTCTATTCTAGTTACACACAACAGGTAGTACTTCATCTGATCGCAAGGATACAATTGGAATAACTTATAATATTCTAATTAATAAATACAATAAAAACGATCTTTCAATGCGGATTAATTACGACAGTAAGCGCTATCTGGTTCCACTAATACAACCATTGTAAGGCCTTTGTGATTTGAAGCCTAGCCAGCTTGTGTGGAAACCCTTCAGACTTAGACATGCCCAGCTTCCACTGGGTTGTACAAATTTTCATAAACAGGCTTTAATGGTCAAGGTTTTGTTAACTTCATTTAGAGAAACTTTTTCGTGGGTGTGTGGGTAGGTTATGTACAAGAACTCGCCGAACACTTCCTTTTGAATATTACTAAGTGCGCGACACCTAATACGCAATCGCATATATATTAATTCACAGTAAAAAGGTATCCAGCTATTATATTTTAAATTGAATGGTGTTATGATTACTGCGAAAAGTGATGACTGATATCGATCATATCCGTAGTGTTTGGATTTGCTGAATCAACAGGTGTTCAGAAGTATTTGTAATTCACCATTTTGGTGAAATTTAGCATACCTTGAAATCTATCGTGTTGGTACCGTGTACCAATTCATCATCCAAAGTGTCGTTACCATATACTATTTCAACAACCATAGTGCTGTCATCAGGTACCGATAAAATAGCCATAGTAATGGCACCCTTTAAAGATTTGGTATAAGTATTATATACATAGTGAGTTCGGTTCACTACTGTAGCTTTACACATTCCTACAGACTGTACCATTCAATTTTCTCAGATTTCTCACCCAAATATATCGTGAGTATAGGGCGCAGTACTGGCTCCTACTAATGAATCGCCAGTAAGCACGAAATTAATGGTTACATGAGATTATAACTCTCGTTCGTGCTGTCTTTAATTTATCCTTCTGGTCATATTTTAAATAATTTATTACTAGGTGCGAAACACCTAATACCCAATTGCATCTGTATTAGATCTCCCCAACAAAGAGTATCTAACTTTCTTTTGAGTACAGAAAGGAATCCCCAGCAATTAACGACGGCTCACAAAAGTCAAGAGGAAGATCTGAGATGTGTCCAATATCGTTTGTGAAATCGGTGTACTTTAAATAGTTGTGGGGAGACATTTCAACAGGACCTGAGAATACTTGAGTGTGAAATCGAGAGCTATAAAGCAAAACAAGAACGGTATCATTCACCCAGTCCCCGCACCGAAGAGTCGCTAACAATAAAATAAATGGAACTGGTGATAATTTTAACATTGTGAATAGTAGTTATACTACCTCCGTTGTGTAGAAATTGCAAGTATAAATTTATGCATTAGTATTTGAGTATCTCGTAGTAATTTAGTTCAACCAGTACCCGAAGAATATACCAAAGTCAACATGAACTATATGTATAATAGCATGTGCATATGATTAATTAGTTAGTTAGGCCAATGTCCATGTAACAAAGACATTTAATAAGTTTAATTTAATGGACAACCGATGATGAAGACCCTCATCTCATCCGTATCAGCTAATGACACGTTTTTAAATAGTCAAAATTTTACCACAAAACAACCGTATCGATTTCGGCCGGCGTCAGCTTTTAAAATGAATATTTTATAACTCAAAATACACATGTTGAAATTTAATAAACATAGAGTATAGATACACAATATACGCTACCAAAGTTTGGGCATAAAAACTGATCTACATTTCAGATAATTGTATAACCAACCGTACAAAATGCGCAAACAAACAGTAAAATGCGCGAAAAAGAATCACAGTGTAGCCCAAGCTGGAAAATTTGAAAAATAATCAGTTGTTAAATAAGACTTGTTCGATCTGACTTTGGCATACTATGAAACACAAGTACATATTTATTTCAAGTAGTTTGTTCGAGATACTTATTACTAAATGTATAACGTAAATTTTCATTCTGGAGTAATAAAGCAATTAGAGACATTGAATTTTTAATCATATATGTTTATATATATATATATATATATATATATATATATATATATATATATATATATATATATTCATTGTTCCCTTCTTGTGTGCAAAACAAAAAGAAATTTTATCAGATATAAGAAAATTTTCTTTCTCATGGTCTTCTCAAATATCTACTCATGAACATATCTTTATATATAAATTGGAAAGCAAAACAAGATAGAAATATTTGAACATAGAGAGAGTGTGGAAAATAGAAACCAATCAAATTGCGTGCGTCACCTCCAGTTCAAGCTCAATGCTTGTACGTGCTTCTTCTGCTTACATAAATCCGGCTGCAATTTGTTTATCCATAAGGCTTCGTATGTGGCTAGCTCCCTTTTGTTTTTGCATTTAGTAATTACTTTGAATGCTACGTCTGGAGAACATACGTGCGATGTTTCGATGATGTGTTGCGCAATAGCAGACGTGTATTCACCATTTGATTTAAAACAGGCGTTCAAGTTGCAATGTTCTCTCATTCGAGTAATTAACCGTCTGGTCGATCGGCCTACGTAAGTTGATCGACAACTTGCGCATGTATATTGATAAATAATATTTGATATCGACATTAACGGCTGTTTCTCTTTGATTGCTGGTAAAGGCAAGTGTGTTACCCTAAATAACACTCGTAGTTTGGCTGCATTAAATGTGCGTGTCAATGCTGCTTCAACTTTCTTTGTGCCATTCGGGAAACTGCATCCCCCTTAAATGGGATGTTCAGGTAGACTGTTTTCTTTTCTGGCCCATAATACGTCTGTTTCTGGTTAACTCCCCTTTTAATAATTGATTCAATTAATTGTCTGGGATAGCCATTAGACATTAAATCGTTAATTGCTTTATTATATTCATTTTCTCTAGAATCTTGACTAACCAACCTGTCAATTCTTGAAAAGCAACCACGAACTGTTGATAATTTATATTGAAATGGCACAAAACTGCTGTAATGCAAATACTGTGCAGACCATGTTGGTTTATGGTAAATTGTTCTGTTTAATTTACCATTAGTTTCTTTCTTTAATAGTACATCTAGGAAAGGCAGACAGTCATCTTTCTCGTGCTCTGACGTGAAACCGATATTCTTATGTGCTTTGTTGAAAGTTTGAAGCAATGTTCGTGATTGCGACCTGTTCTTAAGTACAAGAAATATATCATCCACGTACCGTATATATTGAGCACATTTACTTATGTCACTCTTTAATGATGTATTTTCTAGGTGCCCTAGAAAAATCTCAGCCAACACTGGAGATAAGGGGCTTCCCATTGCGACACCATCAGTCTGTTTGTAGATGTTTCCATTAAAACGAAATCGTACGTCTTTCGTGCATAATAAGATAAGCTTGCGTAGAGTTTGACCTGGCACCGGCGATGGTAATATATCGTGTTCTACCGCTTTGACTATAATGTCAATGGTTTCATCAATTGGAACATTTGTAAACAAAGACGTAACATCAAAAGATACCATAATCTTGTTTTTAACATTTATATCTTGAATTTTGTTTACAAACTCAAACGAATCGGCAACCGAATGATTACCTAGTAGTTTACGTAATGGTTCAAGTAAACGAACTAGCCATTTAGCTAGTGCATGAAACGGAGAATTTACCATTGATAAAATTGGCCTCATAGGACAACCTCTTTTGTGTGTTTTTGGTAATCCGTACATTATTGGTGTAGATGATCCAACTGGCTTGAGCTTCTGTGCAGTGGCCTCATCAATAAAACCGGCATCTGTCAAAATCTTAATTTCATTTATCACTTGGCGCTCCACCTTGTCTATTTCATCTGATTTATCGTCTAGACGTGTGAATTTTGTATTGCGTGAATTTTCTACGTAGGCCGATCGAGCAGACGGTTAATTACTCGAATGAGAGAACATTGCAACTTAAAGGCCTGTTTTAAATCAAATGGTGAATACACGTCTGCTATTGCGCAACACATCATCGAAACATCGCACGTATGTTCTCCAGACGTAGCATTCAAAGTAATTACTAAATGCAAAAACAAAAGAGAGTTAGCCACATACGAAGCCTTATGGATAAACAAATTGCAGCCGGATTTATGTAAGCAGAAGAAGCACGTACAAGCATTGAGCTTGAACTGGAGGTGACGCACGCAATTTGATTGGTTTCTATTTTCCACACTCTCTCTATGTTCAAATATTTCTATCTTGTTTTGCTTTCCAATTTATATATAAAGATATGTTCATGAGTAGATATTTGAGAAGACCATGAGAAAGAAAATTTTCTTATATCTGATAAAATTTCTTTTTGTTTTTGCACACAGGAAGGGTACAATGAATTTTATTAAAGCTCGCATTTCAAAGAATATATATATATGTATATATATATATATATATATATATATATATATATATATATACATATATATATATATATATACAATTGAAGTAGCATGAAAGGATTTTCTAAAATATAATTTGGAAGGATGAAAAATTCATCGAATAAATAAATAAATTTCAACAATAAGTTTAGTCCTCTCTGGGCACCCGCTAACAACATGCCAGAATTAGCGCGACAAGAGCTCGCTCTAGATCTCATTTGGTCTAGAGTCTTCTGACTATTCCACTGGGAAATCTATTATATATATATATTGAATTTATGCATTATAGAAGGATTTTCATAAATATATTTTGAATGTATATTCCCTTCATCGAATAAGGTAGGAAATAATTTTCACACACTAGACCGGTTTCGTTTATGTTGGCACTCATTAAGAAATTGCCAGAATTATTGCGACAGTGACTCGCACGGGAGCTCATTTGATCTAGAATCTTCTGACTACTTCACTGCGCCATCGTATATATATATATATATATATATATATATATATATATATATATATATATATATACTTCTTTTCCAATGGTCTATTGCCTGTACAGTTCAAAAATGGCTACATCTTCATTAGTTCGTAGCCACTCTCTGTACTATAACAAATTAGACGACTTCTTTACTGCCTGCCTAGTTCCCATTAAAATAAGCATGTACTAGAATTTACTATGACTGTAAATGTATGATGTGCGTACTAAATTTTGACCATACAACAAATGTAAGTGGAATTTAGCCGTAAAAGAAATTTTTAGTATCAACGAAGCAGATTAATTATAACTTTGCGATGACTATCTCGCTCTCTCAGCCTAAAACACTTTATATTTCGGTCAAGGCCTATTTATCTCTTAATAGTGCACTTAAGGCTTACATTAATTTATATATATATATATATATATATATATATATATATATATATATATATATATATATATATATATATGGCATATGTAAGTCGATCTATAATTAACTTCTGTCATTCGTTTATAACTTTCTACTTTTACCTCATCACATATAATTAATTACAATGAAGGCAATTTGTTAAAAATGCATATTGTTACAACACATTTCACATTGTATAACTGCCTAGTTGAAAAACCCTTATTCCTAACATTGCTTGAAATTGCTTAAAGTGAATTTGCATAGAAAATTATGAGGTTACGTATGCATGTGTCTGAATTTGTTTGTGTGCGAGTGTGTGTGTATGTGTGTGTGTGAACGTATATTAGTGATGCATTTCAAAGATATATCAACCGATAGGGGAATATTAACGGAATGCAAATTCTCTTAAATAGGCAACCTAATCCTGTCAAGGCAGTTTAGATGCCATTACGGCTCACATGCATTATCTGGAATAGGTTCGTGTACGGTGATGACCAGTAAATTGCGTTTTCGCGATAAACATCTTGAAAAGGATAATTGTACCTAGTCCAGTCCATCATCTACTTTTTTCCATTAAATAAGCCCAATGGATTATGAAAAGTAACTCCCTGACTTTCTGTGCACCTACATTACTGTTTTCCATTATTTCTTTCTGCTATCTCATCTAACAGATTATCAACAGTAATGTGCATCTATTTGTCTATATGTTATTCTTCTCTTATTTATAGATACCTATGTATATTCATACATATGCATTTATACAATATATATATATATATATATATATATATATATATATATATAACAATTTAGCCTATATAGGTCATCCACGAGTCTGATTATATATAATATATAGTTATGTTCAAACCTAGAGTTATATACGGTTTATAAATATTTATCAAACTAAATTTATATATACGTATAAACAAATTTATCTTAATATATATATTCTTTCAATTGACCTAAGGTCCACCTATCTATTTTATTAGTAACATTAATTATTCTATTTATCATCCTATTCTCTCGTATTTTTAAAGTAATCCTAATATTTTAGCAAGGAATTTACTTAGCAATCGGTCAATTAAATAATTTTGTAAAGTATCTTAATTTATGAATGTATACATTTATCTATATAGTTAATTTGCAAAATATTTAATAACTCATATATATATATATATATATATATATATATATATATATATATATATATATATATATATGGAGAGAGAGAGAGAGAATCAACGAAAAGCAAATGTACTCCTGTTCGAGCTCTGATAACGGCAAATACTGGCAAATACTCGAAACGTTTGCAATAAGTACCAATGCATTCATTTGATGACTTGCCTGCTCCTGTTTAATGATAACTGACAACACACATATAATCAAAATCCTGCCATAAACTTTTAGGTAGAAAAGATACCAGTTAGGCCTCACATTGCTGAACGGCTAACCAAGACATAAGTTGGCATATAATTCAAATTTTTGTGTATTAATGCGGCTGGAGTGGCGCAGTCGATTTGTGCAAGACCTTCAGGTAAATGTGCTTTATTTCGAGCGCGACTGCGGGAAATTCTAGTCAGTACTCAATGAGTTCTGCCACGAAGTTGAAACTGGTCTACTTGATGAATTGATTTCAATAACGTATGCTATAGTTATCTTACACTGATAAAATACATGTGTGTGGGCGTGTGTTTGACCAGTGGCGTTTTGTCTGTTTATTTTTATACCGTGAGTTCTTCAATTTTATACCAATCTAGATGAAGCCATAAATATTGTCACAAATTTTCCTCTTAATTTTCCTATAATTCAACAAACAAGTTCCAACTTATTTACTAGTGCCTATGGGTAAACAGGGTGACACTCAGTAAGTTCATTCAACGTTTTTTAGTGAAATTTCATCATTTGTATCCATAATCTTTATTTATAATACGAATTCTAGGATTTTTTCCAATTCTAATCTGCCCAAATTGAAGGCACTCGCGATATTCGCTGTCTGTGTGTGCATACCTATAAGTCAACGATTAGTCAAATTATCAAATAAATTTCTTGTTTCAGAAGAAGTCAATATATTCGATTCTATGTTTCGATCTTAATAAGTAGGAAATATGCTTTCAGAAGATTTGACTATGTTTTATCATAAGGTTCTTCGCCCTTTGTCCCAAAACAGCGACAATTGCATTTATTTAAGTTTGATTAATCACTTTGACGCATATAAGTATACATGAACTCTATTAAATCTTAAAATTCGCAATCATTAAAATCAATATTAGGTAAATATTGAAAAAAATATGCACCGGAGGAGATTCTGGTGTCAATTTTCAGCACTTCATTATTGAGCATTGTGTGCCTACTAGTAAAATTAGCATTGGTTACGTGGGCGGTGATAAAAATTGCTTTTAATCAAGGTTGCGATCTCGACAGAAACACCTAACCTCATTACGTACGTACATTTGTCAGTATAAACTGAGTAATGTATAGTGTAGAAAATAAAATTCATTCAGTAGACCGGTTCCCTCATTATTTGTAAATCATGACGTACTGGCCAGAATTTGCCACGGACAGTGCTCGAACCTGGGCACGTCTGCTTCGGAATCTGGTGCTCTAACCACTGAGCCAGCCTGCTGCATACAACAGTAAACAAAATTTTCAGTTATATACCAATTAGTGTAACTTGATTAGTCTATTTTTCCTTTAGGTGGAGCTCATATTTTGGGTCTAAATGGATGCCATATGAGCTCCACCTAAATGAAAAATAGACTAACCAAGTTGCATTAGTTATTATATAACTGAAATTTGTGTGTAATGCTGTGTGCGACAGGGTGGCTTTGTGGTTAGAGTACCAGATTCCGAAGCAGACGCTCCCATTTTCGAGTCCTGTCCGCGGCAATTTTTGGCAAGTATGTGATGAGTTCCCAATAAGGACGAAACCGGTCTACTAGATGAATTTCCTTTTCTATATTATACAATTCTTAGTTTGTACTGACATATGTAAGTAATTAATGGGTCAGGTGCTTATATCAAGAACGCAACCTTGATTATAATAATAGTTGTGTGGCTGGTTAAATAAATTTGGATTGGTAGGTATATCAAGCTCGCAAGCCTGAATTGAAGAATAGTTACAGGCAACTAGGAACATATATATATATTAGTTGTTGAAATGAACATTGACATGATTATCAATAAAATGCGAAAACTGATGCCTAGCTTGTCCAGAACAGATGTCTACTCTGGAGAGGAGGTGTTAAAAATGCTTGTCCTTTGAAATTTGATCAAATTTAGCCTATATCGAAAACTAATTTGTGGTTACACTTTTCAGTATATAATATTTAAATTAAGTTGGCTTCAAATTGACATTGATATAAACTGAAAATGAAGTTGACTGTAATGCTCCAATCCCCATTCGTACAAGAGATGGTAGTATTCAAAAGTCCCATATTTCATTAAAAACTGTGTAGTGGGTTTGGAGCGTAGTTTTGGCTCTCATTGAGAAGTCACCAGTAAACTTCAAATGCTTTCGTTTGGGTGATTGAAGTTGTTGTTCCTATTGAATTTGGCATAGGTTTCCAGTCCTATTTTGACTAACTTGTCCCTAAATACGCCATACTTAATGCATAACTTTATGTATGCTATTTCCCCGAATCTAGAATATAAAAATGAATTTACAAGTGTTCAAAATAATGTTTATACTTAATTTACTTGGCAATAACTGCACCATCTTTTATACGCGAATGTTTTATAGCATACCTTGTGTATATTTATAATTATTCATGATCAAACATTGTTTCTTTGTAGCGTTTTTACGCCATTTGCTGACAGGCGACTGATTTGGCACACGAAGCATTCGTGTATGAAAGTAAATATTTTGTACATGCCCAATTTTGCATAACCACCTTGTTTTATGTTTGTCAATGTGTTCAGATACTGCCTGTTGTGGAGAACTAATATACATGCAAGTATCTATTAGTTGTTGCAAACCTAGTAACAGATTAGTTCAGTTGTCGCCAGAAGGATAAACCAAAGACAGTATAAACGGAAAGTACAATCTCATTAACATTCGTTTCGTGTTTACTGGCGACTCATCAGTAGGAGCCGGTATTACGCCCTTTACCCACTA
>JAQBSW010006437.1:0-48517 GCA_029291075.1 Eudiplozoon nipponicum | reverse complement strand
TATTGCTTTGGACATAGGATAAAACGACCGATTGTCGACTTCCATCTTTAATAGCTACTTCAAATATATCTTTTAATTTTTGTACTCTTGTTTGATCGTATTTAACTGAATGCTTGGCATTTATAGACACACATACGCGACGTCCGCCCTTCTAGTGCAGCGTTAGTTCGCTGTTGTTATATTTCAAAATCGTAAAGTTGAATGAAATTTCCCACCTGCATTATGAGTTTGTTTGTATAACTTTTTATGAGTCATGAACTAATCCATTATTTATGTATACATTCGTCATTATAAACTCGGAAATTTATAATTTTCATAAGGCAATTAATCCTGTAGGCCGGTTTACTCCTTTTTGGGAGCTATTCAAATTCTGTCTAAAATTATGCCACTTTCAGGGCTCAGAATTGGCTCGCTTACTTCGGGGTCTGTTGCTCTTGCCACTCGTTAGTTATAAACTAACTTTTATTGTTAGCATTTCCTTCAATTTGGCCCATATGGCATCTTTTTCTACCTGAAGTTCCATTTAACTAGCCAAATATGCCATTATAGAACAGACACTACGCTACCTGGGTAGGTGGTACTGAAATGAACATTTATATAATTAAACGAATATTGGTTGCGCGGGCGGTGATAACAATTACTTTGATCAAGATTGTAATCTTGATATAAATACCTGATCCACTATGTGCATACATTTTTCAGTATAAGCTAAGTATTTTATAGTTTAGAAATGCAACTCATCCAATAGACCGGCTTCGTCCTTATTAGGAACTCGTCAAGTAATGGACAGAATTTGTCATGGACAGGGCTCGAACCTGGGCACGTCTGCTTCGGCATCTGATTCTCTAACGATTGAGCCACCCTACCGCATTTTCAGCTATATACTAACAAATGTTTCTTGGTTAGCTTTTCGTTTGGGAGAAGCCTATATGGCATCCCTTCCAACCTGAAGTTCCGACTAGCCATCCCCAATCTGCCATTATACAACAGACGAAATGGTATTGAAAGAACATTATATAATTTAATTAACATTAGTGCATAGTAAAGGGATATAATTATTTCAGACAATATTGAATTAATTAATACCAATATATATATTATATATATATATATATATATATATATATATATATATATATATATACTTATAATTAGGTTATAAACAATAATAAATATCAAAGTGGGACAAGCACATTATTTCGTGAATACTAATAATCTCTTATGTTAAATAACCTTATTTATACATTTTGGGTTTTCAATTGATTATGTGGTTGGCAGCTATAAATTTGACTATATATGCATCATATATATATGATATAGCTAGTATAGTATATATATATATATATATATATGTATATATAAGTATATATCATTATAAATTACAATGTGTAAGTTTTATAAATACGCATCCATACTGTTGTAGCCAAGTTTTGTCCATATTGGAGTTCTTCAAGTACTATCAAGAATTTCGCCGTTGACAAGGCTTGAATCCTGAAATGTGTGTTGAACAGCCACAATATATGCTCCCCATGAAAGAAAGGTTGCACATAAACATTATTTAGCATATTGTTGAAAATGGTGTGTGGCGTGCGGTTGACTTTGTTGTTATATTCATAGATTCTAATGTAGATGTGTCCAGGTTCTAGCCCTGTCGGCGGCAAAATTCTGGACAGTACTTCAATAGCTCCCAAATATGGCTAAACCTGGTCTACTGGATGAAATGACTTCTTTGCATTATGACATGCTTAGTTTATACTGACAAATATGTATAATAGGATTGGTGTTTATATCAAGGTGGCGTCCTTATTTTAAATAATTTTTATCATCGCTCACGCAATCAATGGCGGTTTCATTATATAAATATTCAATTCACTACCACTTCTCTAAGTATCGTGGTGTGTGTGACGGAGAACTAAAGAGATTATACTTTTGGTTCATGCTGACTTTACCCTTCTGGTTATGATCGAACTAATTTGTTATTAGTTGCGCAACACCCAATACATATTAGCGTTGGGTTTATTTTATAATACAAAATTGGGTGTGTCTCTCTGGAACTTTAGGTCTAAAGAGATGTAACATGGGCTCCATCTGACGGCAAGGCTGACCAAAATCATACGTTAGTATATAACTGAGAGTTGTGTGTAGTATGTGGAAGAGTGGCGCACTGGATAGTCCCAGACTCCGATAAACACGTGCTTGGGTTCGAGCTTTGATCACGGCATAATATTGGACTGTACGTGAAGAGTTCCCCTAAGGACGGAACTGAATGAATTTATTTTTCTACGATATGTTATGTGTAGTTTATACTGCCAAATTCATATGTAATTGGATTATTTTTGTTATTAAACTTACAACCTTGATTTAAATAAAGTCAGATAATGGCTATTCGATTTCGGAAAGACAACTAAATATTACAATCCTTCATTTATATACATTCTGGGGTTTTATTTGATTAAATGAACGATAACTAGTATTATTTTCATTTTCCTATTTCTTCCTGGCGATCAATTACAGACTGATTTGTGAGTACGTGTACAAAGTGATGTTTGAGGTCTAGTTATTCTTGTGCTTATAGATTGAGTCTTGACTCGGTGTTTGCTTTGTTGGCTATGGTGTATACGAATCTTCCCCCCCCCCGTATGTTAACTTTCCATCCCATTTGTAGCAGCGCAGGGTGTGCAGATTTTAGCGTTGATCGCTCATATTACTGTGTCATTTCAGTCATTGATATATCTGATTGTGATGCCGTTTGTGCGACTGTTTTCACTTCAGTCTGCTGCCGTTCCAATCGAATGTTTGTTGAGGCTGGTGTACGGTGTGCTCGGGATTGCCTGGATGTTGTTGGGCTGTATTTTTCGTAGCCAGTCGATTATAATATGTTCTTGGTGGTGCTTTTGAGTGTTTAGGTCGGATGCTTATTTAGTTCTAAATAAAGGGAATCCTATATGGATGATAATATTTCGGATTGCCATTTTCGAAAATGTATTATTATTAGACTGTCTTAGCCTGGGTTACCTATACATATTGTTGAGTTTCTAGGTGTTGACTTCACCTATATTGGTTGGGTCGTTTATGCGGATTCCCTCAGAAGCTATTTTACGTGTGTTGTCCAGCTGAGATTTCATTATCCCTAACGCCACAGCAAGTTTCATTTGTGCAGACAATACTCTTACTAAGTTTTCCAATCCGTCAGAAGCCATTTTTAACTCAACACAAATGCTTTATTTTTAATCAATTATTTATAGGAGTTTGCTCGTATAAAGCGCGTCCATTTAGTAAAACAAAATACAAATATTTATTATTTTATTTTCACTTCTGCGGCTCGAAGGCTGCTTCCATCATTGTGCTGACTGCTTCATCTTAATTCGTGCACTTCTGCGAGGACTTTCTGTTATATTCACGCCAGCCTTAGATAGGACACTTGGAGCGTTCTCGGCCTCAAAGTTGGCAACTTCTACATCTTCCCTCCTCAGGAGTTGGCCTTGGCACCCTACTTAAACGATCAAGTGCGACAGCTCGTGGTCCATCGGGCATGTTAACGAAAACTGTATTGTGCTCTGCATCCACACTTTCCACACGATACGGACCATCATTGACAGCCTGTAGTGCCATGGACTCGACCTTCGCGACCATGACATAGTCGCCGACACTTAGGCGAGTGCGTGTAGGTCGTCTGGCATAGGCTTGTCGCTGTGTGGCGCCCACATATTCAGTTAGCTGTTTTAGGCGCTCCTGAATATCCGCTATGGTGCAGCGCTCATGGGATCCTGGGATTACGAGTTCACCTGGCAGTCTAATATGTCCTCCATAGACCATGGTTGTTGGAGCGAATCCTGTAGCTGTTGATACTGTAAATCGCATGGCTCGCTCGACCAAATTTAATTTGTCTCTCCAGGATCCCCGGGTCCGTGGCACCAACATCTAAATACCTTTTTCATCCCTTGTGCTCGTTAGCTCGTGCGGGTGGTAAGTGGCTGCGCGGGAATGTTTTATGTCAAGGTCCTTGCACCACTGATTAAATTCTCTCGACTCGAACTGTGCACCCTGGTCGGTAACAATAAATTGTGGTGCACCAAATCGACTGAGCCATCGCTCTTCTAAGCACTTTATAATCTTCTCTGTTGTGATTTTCTTCAGTGGTACAAACTCGACCCATGGGGTAAACTTATCGACCATGGAAAACACATAGGCTACCCCGCCACGAGCCACTGACAGTGGACCTACCAGGTCAATATGCAGAAACTGGTTCCGTGCAGTGGCATTGAAAGCAATCGGGGTGACCTTTTCTATTTTGTTATCATCTACAACGCAGACAAATAGTACAAGTTTGACAGTAGATACGAATTTCTTTGGACATGCCAGGCCAATACAATCGTGGCTGCAATGTCTCAATGAGGCGCACAGCGCCGATATGTTCCAAAGCTTCATGCAATTCTGTTCAGATAGACTCTGCAAAAACCACTGCACTTTTTATCCTTCATTTCGCACCAATAAACCGTTTTTCAGGCTCAACGCTTAATACGATGTGAACAACACTGTGCCGTTTTTTAACTGATTTATCATTTCCTGGCATGTGGCATCATTTCCCTGTTCTTCAGAGACCTTGATAAGTGGCGAAACTCGCACAGCGAGAAATCGTCTGCCGCATTCTCGATCCGGCTCTATGATGATTTGAATACATCGTATTCCACGAGCTCTTCAATACTCGATGTACTCGTTTCTTCTCAAAATCCGGTGATCGCCAATGCGCTAGTGCTTTTTGGTCGGCAAAGGCTTCTATATGTCCACCGATGACAAAATACCTAAACTTTCGTAGTGTCCATTGTACGGCCAGTATTGTATTTAATGTGACAATATAGTTTTGCTCTGCCTTAGTGAGTGTGCGACTTATATATTGCGCCGGACGTCCGTCCGCTTGTAACACTGTTCCTATGACAATATCTGACGCGTTTGCATTAATTGACATCGAGAAAGTCAAAATAGTTGCGTCTATTAATTTCTGTTTACGTAGGATAAACGCTTCTTGAGCCTCCTCCGTCCAACGAAACAGTATCTTGGCACTAGTTAACTTAGACAAGGATTGTTGCGTAACCGCCATCCCTGCGAGATATGGTCTATAGAAATTCGCCATACCAATAAACCGGCGCAATTGTTTTCTAGTAGTGGGCACCGGATAGTCCTTGATAGGCTGTACATTAGAATCTAATGGCATACATCACTCCGCTGAGACTGAGTGACCCAGAAACCGCACTTGCCGACCTATCTGAACGTGTTCTGGATTAAAATGTAATCGCCATTCTACGGCTTTGGACAGCATCTTCTGCAGCCGAATACGTAATTATTTTTCAGTATTTGTCGACCTAATAACATCGTCAACGTAACTTTTACAGGTAAGTCGGACACGAACGAGTCCATCATTCTTTGGAACACTTTCGGTGCGTTATTCGGACCAAATGGTACCGGAGTCAATTTGAATTGACCTTGGAGTACCTGCACCGCTAACTTCCACCGGTCTTCGGGCGGAACGCCAATTTGCCAAAATCTCTGTTTAAGTTCAAGCACGGCAAACCATTTGCCTCCCGCTAGCTGTAGGAACAGATCACGCAGAGCCGGCATGGGATAGGGGTCAGGTTTAGTTACCGAGTTTAATTGCCTGAAATTAGCCGACGTTCGGAACGAACCATCTTCTTTTTCATAACGTAAAACAATGGCTTTGAAACTCTTTTCACCACCCGGACAGGCAACTGTTCTTTTTTTACAACTTAGCGCTGCATATCGACTATACGGAGTTCGTGCTTTTCGACCTCGAGAGGCATATACGCCTATTTTGACAATCGATCGTCTTAACCAATTTACTAATGAATTCAAGCCCCGCTAGGGCGTTTGAGAATTCGCAGCAAAAAAACATATAAATATCATCATTTATAAATAATTTAGTGTCCCATTTGCACGCAGCTACCATCGACGCGACCAACGCCTGTCACAAATTTGCTCTCGTATGTTTGACGTTGTTTAACGACGAAGTCATTGGTAATAGCCGACATACCTGCTCGCGTATCCAACTGCATTATTACTAGCTGTCCGCCGTCTGTCCCGGATTTTTTGATTATGCCGCGAAGAATTGCAGCACTCAGTAATGGTTTTATTCTGTACAATTTGCAAAATACCTGAGGCCTGGCTCGGAAGTGATCAAACACTCTTCTTTTAAATTTTCCATACGTCAGGTCAACAGGCAATTCGAATTTGACTGCAATTGTCTGCTTATCTAATTCCTGCACAGCCACGCACAAAATTAATTCGTCTAATGAAAATTCTTGCACACGAGCGGTGGCTTCAAATTATTTTAACTACAACTCTGGCCTTTCCCCATCCAGGGGTGCAAGCATACGCTTAAATTCTGGCGAAGGGCGGGAAAACTCGTCAATTCGGATAAAAACACCGGATTATGTTCGCCTGCTGCCTCTTTGGCGCGGTCGCCAATGTTGACATCACCCATATTGATTAACTCGTTCTTGCGGATTCCCTCAAAATTTATTGTAAGTGTGTCGTCCATCCGAGACTTAATTATCCCTATCTCCGCAGTCAATTTGTTCGTTTTTGCAGTCAATCCTCTTACTAGGTTTGTTAATCTATACACACGCTCGTATAAAGCGTATCGATTTAATAAAACATAAATTGAAATTTTTATTTTTTTATGTTAACTTCTGAGGCTCGAAGGCTGCTTCCACCATTGTGCTGACTGCTTCATCATCAGACGTGCACTTCTGCGAGGACTTTATTTTGAATTCATGACAGCCCTAGATGGGACCTTTTGCGACTTCTAGGTTTCATAGGTGGCTATTGCTACAAAGAGACCCGTAGAGATAGTAAAAAACTATTTAAAAACTGGTACACACTGGGATTTAAGATTGCTAAAGGTTACGCTGCGTACAAACTTGAGAAATTTTATCTATCTTCAATAAATAAATGTTTTAACAATTCTGAGTGCTATAGTTTTAATTAATTTTGCTAAATTTTTCATTACAGGTCACAATCCAATTTGGCCAATCCAGTTTGTCTAAACAGTTGGAGTTTGTGCTTTGTTGTTTGTCTGTAGCTTATTGGACTGCTAAAAGTATATCTTTATAAGCCATCATAACCCACGTTAAATGCGTATAAGCGTTTGATGCTTATCTGTAAAAAGGCAATGAAAAGATACCCTTACACGTGGAAGGTTTAAATATTAAAAAGCAAGTTGATTTATCGCACAAGGATTGATCTAATAATTCGACTCGGAAAATAAGATTATCTAGATCTTCATACAACACATGGTTTAAGGCAAGTAAACTACAGGACAGGTTCCATCCTTGGAGATTGGATGTTGAGATGACTTTTGTGAATTTATAAATCATTGTTCTATGGTGACGAAACTTCTGTACCTTTGGATTTTCTCATATTAAGCGGGTCAGCGGCACTGTGTTTGACTTGATCCTACTTACCTCTAGGAATTGTTAAGCTATGTGTAACTAAGTTAAACTAAAAATATCTCACTTTATTTATGTTATGGCTAAATTGCATTCATGAAAGAGTGCTTAACAAAATTGATTAACGTTTTAATTACTAGCTTAAATAACTGTGGACAAAACTCTGGTTAGTTGTAGCCAAATTGAAGTTTCGAGAATTATTAATTTCTCATCATCTATTCGACAAATTAATACAGATCAATCCTCTTTTCATATGAGGTTTGTTCAAATAACGTTTAAATGGGGGCATTCTAAGATATATGACAACAATTAACAAATATAATTAAACGAACATTGGTTGCGCGGGTGGTGATAACAATTATTATAATCAAGGTTGCGGTCTTGATATAAACACATGACCCATTAATCACTTAAATATGTCAGTATAAACTAAGACATTGTATAGTGTGAGAAAAGGCAATTCATCCAATAGGCCGGTACCCGTCTTTATTGGGAACTCATCATGTGCTGGCCAGAATTTGCCGCGGACAGGACTCGAACCTGGGCACGTCTTCAGAATCTGGTGCTGCGGCAGGATGGCTCAGTGGTTAGAGCACCAGATTCCGAAGCAGACGTGCCCAGGTTCGAGTCCCGTCCGCGGCAAATTCTGGCCAGTATATGATGAGTTCCCAATAAGGACGAAACCGGTCTACTGGATGAATTGCCTTTTCTACACTATACAATTCTTAGTTTATACTAACATATGTAAGTAATTAATGGGTCAGGTGTTTATATCAAGACCGCAACCTTGATTATAATAATTAGCAAATAAACAGGAACAAATACTTAAATTATTCACGATTTATTTCGTGGGTAGTAGATTTGTTCCATCAGCTCCTCAAATGTCTGATTGATCCTCAACACCGAGTACGCGTTGATTTCGTCTTCGTGGTGGATGGCTTCTGATTCGTCAACTTACTCGGAAGGCTACAACTTTATTAGTATTAACCACTGGCAATGAGGTACGATCGAACCTTGATACCTCATTTGCAGTGGTTAGTACGAATGATGATTTAGCCTTCGGAGTAAGTGACTAAATCAGCACTATGCCACCACAAAGACAAACTCAATGCGTACTTTGAAATGAGGATCAATCGAATCTTTGCGGCACTGATAGTGCAAATCCACCACCCACGAAAGGATATCGTGGATACTTTAAATGTGATAATCGCACTGCGCAACGTAGAACAACAACTTATAAACAGGCACAAAATTTGATGCAAGCATTAGGTATTTACTTGTTGGAAATTTTCCACTGCCACAGTTTGCCTCACTAATATTTGGCGAACTCTTTGTAAGCATCTTTAGTCAGCATTTTAATTATCCTGTGCTCATAGCACATTGTCAAAATTAACAAAACAGCTGTAAATTCAGTTTATTCATATATTTTACAGCTGTGTCTTATTGAAGAGTCAACTGCTGGATTCTCTGTGTTTGTGGTCCTCAGTGCACTGCGTGCATTAACGGTGCTAAAGAATAATCAAAACTTGGAATACAATTATCATTTCATCGCAAAATCTAATGTCTTTCAGATTGTATCATCATTTCACGGTCTCACTTTTTTATTTCAAGCATTATTTACGTTGCTCATTCCGTCTCTCTAAAAGTCTACAATAGCTTGAATTATAAAATCATTTGATATAAATCTTTTTATATAACACCGATTTTTTTCAATTTAAGCAACTTCTGTATTGCTCCACGCATGGTTTTTTACGATGCCTGTTATTACTGATGTGGAATGAATCTGGTTTAGTCCACTGTTTTAAGCTGTCTTAATATCCGCATATTATTTAATTTTATTATGAAACATTTTTTAGCATTATACTGCCTTGTATAGATCAAGTTTTCTATACCTGTGATCATTATCCTATCTTCGGTCGTCATCATAAAAACATTACATTAGAACAATATAATCTTTCTTCTACTGCTTTATTATTACTTAGTTAATACTAATCTGTAGGCTGTAACGAAATACTGTCTCGGCCATTCCGAGTGCTATTATTGTACGCACGATTTTCTGATATGGTAGGTCGGTTTTATCATTAGCCTGGTAAAACTGTAGTTCCTGAATTTTGTCGTTTATTGTCGTGCTTTCATATCGTTATAGCCTTTTTTTGTTTTATAATTTTTGAAAATGCATAGAATACGTAATTCTGTTAAAATTATTACCCGTTATTTTTTTTGTCTTCTATATTTATCAAACTTGCTATGGACAACATTGGACAATTCGTTTAACAGTTACCCACTGCAGCAAAAGCAACGATCAAGGTATGCTATTTTTCAGGTATTATTTTTAGTGACTAATTGTCTGTTTGAAATTTTTAATGTATCTTGCTTATAGGGCACATACATTTATTTTTTTCTTACTATCACAGATGGTAGGTTACCATTGAATAATCATGGCGATACTATTCTCCACTTAGAGTGAGTTACGTGGCGTGGCCTTATTGTCTTGTTTTTATATGACTTTCCATTGTCATACTGATGTAATGATGATACTGATGAGGATGATAGGGCTGACGACGATATCGATGGTGATTATGACGACTAAGATGATAGTGCTGACTATGATGATAGTCGTCATGATAATAGTAGTGATGATGTTAATTATGACGACGATAATGATGATGAGGTTGATGATGTAGACGATGTCAATGAAAGTGGTCATACCAATGACGATGATGGTGGTGATGATAAAGAAGAGGGTGTTATTAATGCGGGTGATTATGATCACGACCAATACAACGTTGATGATAATTATACATATTCTGGTAATTATAGTGATGATAATGACGAGAATGATGAAGATGATTATGATTGTAATAATGACAAAGATAATAATGATGATGATTGAGGCGGTGACGATAAGAATTATGTTGATGAGGAGTGTAATGGTTTTGATGAGTATTATGCGACGACGAAGATGATAATGATGATGTGGATGCTGGTGACGAGAAGGACGATATTAATTGTGATGATCATGACGATGATGCTTATGGAAATGATTGCTACAATGATGATGATGCCTGTTTTGATGAACATGATGATGATAATCATTTTTTTACAGTATTGATGACAATGACGACTATGACTAAAACAATGATGATGATGATGATGAAGAAGAAGAAGAAAATAATGAGGATAATTATTGAAACGATGACGGTACGGATGAAGATTATGGTTTGGATGATGGTGATAATTATATAGATAATGATGATTATTATTATTTTGATCAAAATAGATATGAATAATATGTTGCTTATACTGATGATGTTTATAATAGTAATGACAACGACAATGGTGAGGATGATTGTGATATTTTTAATTATGACTATGACAACGACAACTATGGTGTTAATGTTAACGAGTAGGATGAAGATATGTTATTAGAAGTTTAATAATAATAATAATATCAATATTTGTTTTAAACCGGAAAATTTGAGTTGATACAGGAAATTTGTAACAACGTAATGTTTAAAAAAATATTTAAATGAATTTTTCGATTCTTTTAAGCAGATTGGTAAATCCTACTCGGAGTCATTCTTAACTGTATAGTTACATCATGGAGCTAATATTCTATTGTTTATTATCTATTTAATTAAATGGTGTCATGATTACTATGAACATATGCTTACTGTTATAGACGGGGTTCATAGGGACAACTGTTTTTAAATAGATCCTGTTCAGGAGGATGGTTTGTTTACGTTTCCATCATATTTGCATTCTTACATAATCAGTGATTTACCATTCATAGCTTCTATGATATTTATATATTGCGAGATAGAGAGAGTATTATTAATATCTGCAATGTTTCTGCTGCATTTAATAAATTGCTAATATATTATTCTCACGTATGGAGGAGTGTCCTTTGCTCGTGTCGCACAACTCTTAAAGATGTCTGCGGTTGAATTGAGATTCGACGATAGTTTTTACTGATAAGTAACCTGTCAGAAAATTCATTTCATGCTTAATTTGTTTTGTTCTCCTGGTTATAAAGAAATTACCTATGAAATGGATACACTGTGCCTTTTATCGTATTCTGAATCTTTGACAATATGCATCTTTCCATTATATTTCCGCGTATTTGCTTTATAATGTGACTAACGTCAATTTTGCGTGCACATACATATCAACTGCTCATTATTTTCATATCAAAAGTACAAAAATATGACTTACATGGTCATATTTTGTAAGTCGGTAGTCTTCGAAAAGCCACAGATTTGTCTTTTTAATTTAGTGGTCTCACGTATCCTGTGCTTGCTACTAATATTCGTTGCATAATTTCTATTAAGTTATGAGCAAAGCTATAATTTGGCAGGCTCTAAATACGTGTCAGTTATAAAATCAAACAAAAATTTATAATAAAGATGCTCAAATTAAGTTTGCATATGTTAACTAACTTTTCTCTATACTCGCCAACCTTATGCCGTTATCAATATATTGAATTAAATTAAAACCAAAATTATTTATATATATATATATATATATATATATATATATATATATATATATAGATTATAAGCTATTCAATGTTGCTTTGATTGTCGTTTTGGTCTTATAAATAACAATCGAAATTCTGTCCATCCTCACAGTCATTTTGAGTTTCATTTACCTTACATTACTCTCATTTTTACAGTTTTATTCAAACTTTCACTGAAGCAAACGTTTCGTTGTTAAATAATTAAAGCAATAAATTGTAAATTAGAAATCAGGCTCTTAATAACTGATATGTTCTTCTGCATAAGGGTTTCTTATCTATGTGTTGAGATTTGATCTATCAAAATCATTTTGCTTCTATTATTTGATATGGAATTAAAGAAGTGATTCTCAGTAGGTATTCCTGCATTATTTCCGGCTTCTTAGAGCTTATAATTAAATAACACAAACCTCTCTAGGAATATTTATCTTTTATTGGTTCTTCATGTGCTCGGTTTGATTCTATATAACATCTATTTCGTCTACTCTATTCAAGGTTGCAATCTTGATATAAACACCTGACCCATTAAGTACATACATAGGCCAGTATAAACTAAAAATTGTATGGTGTAGAAAATTCAATTCATCCAGTAGACTGATTTCGTCCTTATTGGGAACTCATCATGTACTGGCAAGAATTTGCCGCGGATAGGGCTTGAAGGATGAATTGCCTTTTGTACTTTATACAATTCTTCGTTTATACTGCAAAATTGATGTATTTAATGGGTAAGTTGATTATTTCAAGATCGTAGCCTCCACTATAGTCATTGTTGTCATTGCCCGCCAGACCTTTGTTTGTATAATTGATTTCATCTATCAATATTTAACCATCTATTTATCTAAATTTCTGGCCTCATTTTCAAAGTGCCATTTGATGCAAATTTTATCAGAACTATACACAATTGGTTAAACCTAGTTTACTTAGTTGTCCTATTTATCTAAGCGGTTGCACGAAATATAGAACTTGTTTTGTGTCTTTTTCACTTTTCCTTTGATGCAGGTTGAATTTTTCGGGTTTTATCGTTTTTTATGATATTTTAAAACATAAGATTTTGCTTTATTATGCCGCAAGACTTATGCATTCAGTGTCCTTTAATGAATAAATTTATTTTTTATGCTCCAGAACAAACACAACAGTACTTTTAGGTGTTCAACAGTTGCTAAGTGATCAAACTCAATTGAATGATGGCGGTCCGATGACTGGAGCAAAGCAGCCATTATGGGACATTCAATGCGAATATTGGAGTGTCAATCCGCCTGTGTGTAATACTTCTACTATAGCCTCATCTCCATCACCTTTAACGGCTTCATCTGTCGTGCTCGGGCCCAATCAGTCAGGTTCAGCTGTGACGGGAATTTCTGGCTCCATTTCCACAACAGGTATGTATTGCAGTTAATGATTCAACTAAAAAGAAACGTTATTGCTTCACCATTCATGGGTGTACTGCAGTTGTTAAATCTAGAAGATATTAATAAAGTGTGGACTAAGGAATACCAGCTATCGAGTATCAAAGTACAATGTATGCGGTCGAATCTAAAGTCTTTTGAATGAATTAGGCCAACACTAATTGATGTTAATTAAAAGCTGATATCGACTAGCACGTTAATGTTCTGGCGATATGCTCGAAAAGCGGCTCATACTTATACTATAATTAGTTCTGGTCTCAATAACTGCCCTGGTTATTGATGTCGAGTTTCCCTAAAAGAACGATACCGTGATCTAATAGATCGATCGTCTTTCAACCTTAAATATTTCATAGTTGAAGTCCTATGAGCATTGATTTTATTTGTGCTGCTGTCTTTATCAGTCAGTTATGTTTTATACAATGTGACATGTTTGATATAAATCATAAATTTAAATAAAATCTTGTAGAAAACTTTATCATTCTATTCTTAACTTTATTTAATGTAATTGACTTTGCACTGGATGTATACATATCTTTAATATGGCTAAATCACAAGCCAATTTGACAACCCAAAATATGTAATCTAAAAAGTCAACATTAGTGGACTGCTTTATATTGCTGCTGAGTCTAGACCAGGCACGTTTCAGTTCAAAATTAAAATACAACTGTATTCCTGATTTAATATTATGTAACTGGTTTGTGTTACGCATCTGCCAGTTTGGATAGACAGGAAGCCAGGCATTGGTTATCACTGGCGCTTGGAATACCAATTACAAGCATGTTTTGTCTGTGCAATGTGAATGAAATCTGGGCTACTACGAAAATATTGTGAGAAGTTCCTTCCTGGTGAATTTTTAGGTATCCAACCATCTGCGCCAAGCGACCCGGCAATAGTTTCGCCTGATGCTCATTTCACAAAATCTTACGAAGAGAACGATCGCTGCTTTACTTCAACAGTGAAAACGTCATCTCCACCATCGGTGCAACAAACCTCAAGCGTATCAAGTGTTTTTCCCATTCTCGGAGTGACTGCTGGTGGTGCGTCCATTACTTGCGGTGGTGGAGTCTGTGGAGTTGGTGGGGTGTCTACATCTAGTATTATTAGTCAGCCTCAACAACTTGGTCCTGCCAGCCGCTTTGTCGTTAAGTCTGTGTGCCGTGGTGTCTCTGTTAATCTGGCTGCCTTTGCGACCCTTTTTGATCTGCCTTTGGTCGGGGGTAACAATGTTGTTGATGTCGGTTTTCCGAATGCCACACATTATCCTCTGTTTCCACGAGGAACTAACAAACAGCATTCCTTACAGTTTCCTCATCAGCAATTACAAGTAAGCAATTTTTTGTTACAATGAATTTTTTTATTACTTCAGCATGATATTTTGTCAAGTTTTAAGTACTTCAATCAATGAAACATTAACAAACTGCTATATATTTTTGTACTTTTTTGAATTTACATATTAGTGTAGCTATTGATATTTTTCACTCAATTATATTTGCGTATTTAACAAACATATTAAATCCTGTTTTTACTCACTTTTATCATTCAAAAACATCTATCTGATATGAAAAAATGATTATTGAAATAATAACAAGCTGCTATATAACAGTTAAATACTGTTTGTTGCGGAGAACTTATATATATATATATATATATATATATATATATATATATATATATATATATGCAATTTTGCTTAAAGTTTCGTACAATTTTAGTGACAAATTAGTTCAAATATCAGCAGAAGAATAGACCAAAGACAATGAACTGAAGGTACAATTTCATGTAATCTTTGCTTTCGTGCTTACTGACGACTAATCAGTAAGAGTCGGTATTGCGTCCTATACCAACTATATATTTTGGTAAGGAATCTGGAACAATTGGACGTTACAATCTCCTAAACGAACGTGGAAACCAACTCTATCATTGTGGAGTCGGTACCAGATTCCAACGGTTTTCTTTTCGAATAGGTACTTGATACCAAGGCCAGAGTGTATTGATTTGCTGGAGTAAAAGGTGTTCAGAAGTAGTCTTAATTCTTAATTTTGGTGAAATACACTGTGTTGATACCATGTACCGATTTGGCCACCAGTGTTGGTACATTGTACATATTCGACAACTATAGTGTTGATAATCTTTACGGACTCGGTATGTATTATATATTGTGAATTGTTGAAATCGCATTGTCGAATTCTCTAATACATGTTTACACATTCGTATAGGCGATTGTACCATCCAATTGTCTCACATTCCTCACCAAAATATATATTGGGCATAGGGCGTAATATCGGCACCTACTGATGAGTCGCCAGTTAGCACGAATCGAATGTGCACATGAGATGATACCTTTCGTTCATGCTGACTTTGGTTTTGTCCTTCTGGTCATATTTGAACTAACTTGTTACGTTGTGTGCAATAACTTAATCACAGTTGCACCAACTGTTATACGTAATCTGGTCATATCGGCATGAATAAACAAAATGTGGTTCGCAGATTAGAAACTTATGTCCTCTTGTAGAAGAATGAGAATTCATCAATTTTACTTTTTTCCAGCTTATATTGTATCATCCTTCCTTATCACAAACTTTGGCCAAGTTGGCTCTACGCATAGTCATTCATCCTGAGTAAGTATTTTCCTCGATTAGAATAGGCGGAGACATGTTGTTATATTGTAGAGCTTCATTTCGCTTTGAATATTAAGACACCGCAAGATTTGTATTTGCCCAATTCTGATTAACAAAAAATAACACAACAATTCCACATCAACTTATGTTACTTTCTGGTATGAATCCGGTCTAATTGAGAACAATTTCACTTAATTTCATCTAGGAGTATTTAAAAGTTTTGGCAACTTTTACTAGCTGCCGGATTAATCTCAATTCGGAAGCTTTAATTGGAGCCATCCTTGGCTTTTTGTGATTTTCTTTAAAAATTCGAATAAAACTCGTTAGCAACAACTTCACAAGGAGCAAGGCAGATTCAACACTGACGATCATACTGTTGGAGTCCTGTCTAGTGCATCGCCAGTAAAAGGTATTGGGAAGCTATCTGGCCAATGCCAGTATCCTCTGTCGGTAACTCATTTGCCTCAGTTGGGTGCTGCTTACGCACCTGAGCTACAGTCACAGTTGATGCTACTCACGATGCTCACGAAGACCAAGAAACAAAAGAGTAAGTTGGTAATATCGTTTCACTTTTAGTTAGGCCCGTGAGTGGAGTGTAGCTGTGCAACCGGAAGTGACATTGTGAAAGTGCATGAGTTAAGGCTGTTTACTACTTCATTGTTTATTTTACACCAGTACGTGTATATGTTTACCAGTGTCGTTACATAGACGTTGGCCACTGATATAGTAATTCTCCACGTTCATTTTCTCACACATGTGTGACCGTGAATGTTGAGACACTTCACAACTGAATAATTGCGACGAACTTATCTTGAGCGAATAGCATTTAGTTGCTGATTATTAAACCTACTTGGATTGCTGTGCAACGTGTAATGGGCACTATGCAGAGTTTTCGTAGCTACGTCAGGCAAATACAAGCAGGAGGACATCGGAGAAGTTTGCGATGAAGCTGCTTCAGCTCTTTTAAAGTACACTTTTTTGATAATTAAAGAATGTTTGATGAAAAATCAAGTACCCTCTTACACTCTCAGAGAGAAAGTGCTGCAATTATTTACATTGACAGAATGTAAATCGGTTTGTAAATGGACTGCAATGCAACTTGTCCAGTAACTGTGATTGAATTTTTTTTAAAACCAAAAGCATTTAAATATCGTTCATTTTTTGGGAAAATGACCGCCAGACAGTTTTTTAGTTTAGTCCCATGTGGTGTATTATGTATGCCTAAAGCTAAATTCAATATACTTTTTCTTCTAAAAAAATAATTTTGCCGCAATGCTTGAATAAATTCATCGATTTACTCTGGTAAAAGGGCACGATTCTATCTTTGCTATCCAAAGAAAAGGAATTGGACTGTAAATAAATTTCGTCCTTCTTATATAAGAATAAATGTTTAGTTTGAAAATGTGTGGTGACTCACCTAAGTACATAGACTTTTAAGTGTCGGATTCGTCTTTCCACTTATGAGTACCAAGTCAATTATGCCGACCTCATATCTGACATGACTTGGACTATTTGGAATGACTCACCAACACCTAACGTTACTGCGAGGTCCTGTTTATTTCTGCGTCGTGTAGCCATACTTTCTTTCGGTTAGCTTAGAATTTTAACTTTGTTTACCATACCTGACATCTGCTTATGCTTTTAAATTCCTATTTTATTGTAGCAATCGTCTTATATAACGAGAACAGGCAATTAGTCTGACGAACTTGCTTAGTATTCTTTTTATTACATTAAAAAAATGGTGGTATTAATATATTAAGATGACGGAAGTATTAACTGAAACGATTATCTGGATTAATTAATTTTAAGATAATTTCACCTCTGCAAGAATTGTGGCATTTTTTACCATGCCACGATACAGAAAATGACGAAACAGAAAATCGATATTAATATCAGCATGTGAATGATACAATGCGTAGTCCTTCATTGAGTTGATTATATCGTCTCCTTATGCGATGTATAGGATCGATAAATTTTCATCGGTGTGTTAGTACACTGAGCTGGATTTAGTGTTTTGGCTGCGTGTTAAAAAAGTCGTTTCTACCTTTATTATATTATGAATGTCTTATGCACACATGTAGAATAATCTTTTTCTAAATCTAATGTGGCTAAACTGTTTTATTAATTGATCTGCGGAATGCAGTTACAATTAATACTATGATGAACAGATGTGAACGAGAAATCTTCAGGTTGAGGCACACCGAATTTAACTATCATATCGTATATTGACAACGACCAACGACCATATTTGCTAGCATCTAAACTCACCTTATATATTGGTCTAATAATAAAGTGTTAGCTCTTTTGATAAGATGATACATCTATGGTTTACTCGTGCTATTTATAAGACAATTGCATAATGTGGTGTTAGGAATGCAGCCATCTTATTGACCTATTTGTTTTTCTATGTTCCTGGTCATCATTTTCGCTCAAATCAATTGTAACTAAATCAAGTAATACTATATATATATATATATATATATATATATATATATATATAAGTGAGTTATATAGTACTAAGGGTGACTTATAAACACTACACGTGTATTTCCTTTTTTTGACAATTTTGTTTGGTGTATAGACTTTCAGTTGCTATATTTGTTTCATCAAGCCAATCTTGAGGGTATTCGTTATGTATTGCGGATAATTGTTTCTAATTATGCAATCCTAAATGTCTGCATTTGTTAATCTATAAATAGTTATGTAAGTATTTACACGTGCGCCCGGTATCCAGCTAGACGCGTTATTGCAAACTAAAATGCTTGAATACGTATTTGAAGCTTCTCCGTTTACAACTGAACACACATCCTTTTTTAACGATAATGTTATTTTTATTTAATTATTCGTAAAAAAGGTTTGCAATAGAGCTTTTCAATGCTTGATAATTAAGATAAACCATTCAGCCGTTTTTCATAGGACACATACCGTAAAGAATCTAAATTTAAATGACCATACCTCCACTAAACCAAGGTTGCGTACTTTTATGTATTTCATCAGTAACAGCCCGGGCTGCTGGATAAATTTAAGCTCATGTCACACACTGTGAAATATCTTAATTTATTAGACTATACATCTACTAATCCTCGATTTTGTCTTTTTAACTGTTTCATCAGTAACAGCCCATGCCACTAGCGGATTTTGAATCCATGGCAGTACAGTGGTAACTCGAGATACGAGCAGCCTAACATACAAGTTTTCTGGGATATGAGCCGGAGCTCGGGCCATATTTTCGTTCAAGATACGAACCCAAATCCGAGATACGAGCCGTGTTTCCAGAGCGTCCCGCTAGTTGGCACGCAGCGTCGAGCATCATCCGAGAGAATCTCTCGCTCACTCGCAAGTGTTATCCGCTTGAATCGAAGTGTATCTTGTGCGCTGTACTCCTTTTGCTTGATTTTTGCGTGATTACTGAACTCTTTTGTGTGTTATCATGGGGCCGAAGAAAGTGAGTGCTAAGGACATCGGTGACAGGAAGAAGAGAATGATGTCGATAAAACTAAAGCAAGAAATAATAGAAAAACATGAGCGTAGGGTACGAGTGACTGAACTCGCAAAGATCTATGATCTTAGTATATCGACATTTTGTAAGATATTGAAGCAGAAGGATGCCATAAAGAGTGCTGCACCAGTAAAAGGAGCCACAATTCTTTCCAAATTAAGGACAAATATCCATGAGGAAATGGAGAAGCTTCTGCTTGTGTGGGTGAAAGAGAAGGAGTTGGCAGGAGATACACTGACGGAGACGGTAATATGCGAGAAGACACGGAGTATTTATGCCGACTTAGTGAAGAAAGAAGCATCATATTTTGTTGTGTTTGTTAATTATACATGTTTTTTGTTATTTAAAACATCTTTATTCATAATTTACAATAGGTTGGGGATTTTTCATAGGTCCTGCACGGATTAAATCGAATTCAGTTATTTTAAATGGGAGAAATTCGTTTGAGATAAGAGCCGATTGACTTACGAGCTCGGTTCTGGAACGAATTAAACTCGTATCTCGAGGTACCACTCTACCTGATAGACAAATCCCATGATCTTTTTGACATTGAATTTATTAAAATTCTTCCATTTCGTATATTTTAATAATTTAACATTCATGTTAACCTATCCGTTTACTATGTAGCGTTCATCTATTAGAATACAAAAATATTTGATTTTGAACTATTTTTTTCAATTTTTTTTGTTTTTTAGTCGGTTTGCTAAGTAAACGCGTGAAGACGGATGACTTTCGTCATGAGGTTGTCAGTGGCATAACTCAGCTCGTGTGTACAGGTCGACGTATTGGTGGCAGTGGATTCGGGAATATAACTGCGGCACCTTCGGTCACTGGAAACACTAATAAACCATTTTCATTTTCCCTTAATACTGGCAATTCTTCTAATAGCAGTACTGACAACATAAAAAGTGGTGGCATGGCAGATAGACTCAGTAAGTTTATATGTGTATATAAATTCTGACTCATTGTTTCACTTGAGGAGAAAGCAGGAGACATTTATTTTTTTCGTCAATTTTTGTTGCCCGTTGGCTGTATAATAAAGAGTCATCTTGTCGTGTATCCTTGTTTGCAAGGCATAATATGAAAAATACTACTGAAACAAATGCAATGTTGATATATTAAAAATTATCATTTTTAGTAAAAACTTTAGCTATCTGTAATTTTCCTACATGTAGTTTGTCTATAAATGATCCGTCCGCATTGGACAGATACCATTAATAAACGAACTGATCCGTAGGTCATTCGATAAATTACAATTCTCACAGTGTTAACTATTTATCGAATCTCGTGTTGTTCATCTTTTGATAGGTGCGGTCTCAGGCCGATGTTTTTATAAACGTTCATTTGCTCTCTACCTTACCAGTTTCACATAATGCAATTATTTTTGGCGACGATAAAGCGTTACTTGTCCTGTGGTCAGTATTCACTAATTTTCTTACTCCCATATTAGTAATTCTTTATTCGGGATATATATGTTTTACAATTGATTCAGCTTTTATCACAGCGTGCTTAAAATTTAAAGCTTTAAATGCCTACCAGGTAATTAATTTATTGCTAAGGCCTATGTCATGCCGACTTAGTTGACAATTTTTGTAAAAGTTGCTGCTTTCTGAAGGAATGGATGCTTTAAATAAAAATTCCACGCCTCTCATTCAAGTTATTGTATTGTTCTTAATCGAGCTATTGTCTCAATCATTACCCTCACTAATTTGAGATGCTTAATTTTTACTTTCACTAAAGTGGCTATTTTTTAATCTTCTTTCTTTTGCTGATGCTTCTGAATATAACATGATTGTTGTTGTATATTATGTGTCGTTATGTGCATCTGCTGCTGTGCAAGAGATGATTTTCGTCCAGTTAAACAAAGTAGCATTGTTGTAATACTGTTGTTTGTAGTCTGAACAATTAATATCCTATTGCCTTGAGCTCCGTAAATTAGCATACTTCTTTCAGTTTTTGGCTTCATATAGCTAGCGGAAATTTTTACAGCTTCGTGATGCCTTAATTCCAAGGCGTGCTCTGCTATAGATGACTCGCCAGCTGCGGCGATTACATCTAAAATAATCTTCGGTGGTAAGTACTGAATAGCTTATTGGACCAATTGCTTCCTTGTGCAGCCTATATACGGGTTATTGCACAGATTATGTGTTAATTCATAACGCTATCTGTGTTGAAGATCTTTAGAATGTCAATACTACGGAAGTTGGCGTTTGACATACACGTAATTCTGAGCTTTATTATATTATCTGGAAGTACACCCATATAGGACAATAGCCTAGCTACACTATTTTTGTTGTTTTTCACTGGCAATAGTATTAGAGGCTGCATATTCACTTCTAAGTATTGATCTAGGTGCTCATTATCCTGAAGAAAGGTTCTGAATACCTTCAGCTAGTTCTTCAGCCTATAGATACGACAGGTTTGTAATGAGTATACAGATATGACCTGCGAAAGGGTGCCATCTTTTTTTCACCTGCTTTTAATGTCTAGCAAATGCAGCGTATGTTTTTCTCTCCTTCTCTCTATTGTGACAAAGATCATGTCATCAAGCAAACGTTGCATTTACGGTTCAAGTTAATATTTTTATGTTTTATTCATATAAAAATAGATTTGTTGACTTACAGAAGGCTTCGCTTTATGAATTCTTCATTTCTTCCCATCTGAAATAATCTATGTGCACGGTGTTCTTATTGCTTGCTTCAAAAAAATCGAAAATACTAAGTACAATACGGAATAAGTCCTTCTGATCGGATGCAATGGATAAGGTTTATTCTTCTACAATCTCTATGCAAAATTGACACAAACAGTTTTGCTACAACTCTACTGCTACAAACAAGTTTGACATGCGCTTGGATTTGCGTAGGTAGCCTGCTACTTCGCGGTGTGAGATTTTAGCGCCAAATCACTACACCATACTACCCTAATAGTATTAACGGCCCATGGTTTTTGGCCGCATACGACGTTGTGATGCACAAACTACTATGGCATTCCATTTTTTTATTAAATCATGGTAAAAGTTATTTGAAATTTTAAATAATATTAATTTACAGCAAATGCTTTAAACATCGCTCGATTTTGTTAAACTACGATGTTCATGCGTTTTTTAATGAGGTTTCTGTGACGCTTTTCGTTATCGAGCTTGTGGCGGTAAGAGCCGACTTGCTGCCAGCATATGCATTTGTGGCAGGCTACTAGACGAAAAAGAAAGTGACTACGAAATATTGATTAACTGTGCTCGTAAAGTCTCCACTTTATTCGTTCGGAAGTTAGTTGTTTAAAAAGGCCATAATTGACTATTTTAATCTGAAGTTCGAATTTCTGTGCATTCGTGTCTTGTTACCAGTTGTTAACGATTTTGTATATTTGAGATCCTAGGTGATGCGAGATGGGTTGGCTACTGGCGAGGTTACTGACATTCGTTGTGTATTTTATGCAGGTACTGTTTTAAAATTCCACATCCTAATCTGGTACCACTTTCTAATTTTTCTGAACATCAAATCAGACATTCTATCCGTGTTCTTTTATTCTGGTTGAACATCGATTATGACCGATTATTTCCTACACAAGAATGCATGCATGTTTTTTTCTCAACAAAAATATACAAGTAGAGCTGTCATGTACACAACCATTGATTGCGCGGGAGGTGATATTAATTCTTTAAATCAAGTTTTCTGGTTTCATATGCACAACAATTCCATTGTATTTAACAAGTTGCACAACATAGTCATACTACTGCCAGTCACACGCACTGACGCGTTTCGACCTACCACTATCATCCTAAAAGTACTACGGCAAACTGACTAACAAGGATCAAACGGCACTGCACATATATATGAAAAGTAAAATTAGATATGTGGCTCTCAATTGTAGTATTTTCGCATAAATTTTACTTGATTGGAAATATCAGCTGCATAATTTCTACGCGGTCACATGCATTAACCCTTTGCAACTTTCACCACATATATGTAGGTAATAAAATTGAATAATCATAGATAGCGCGAGTGGTAATACGTTTCCAAGCTTGAAATTGACACCAATCCCATTGTTTTTAATCAGTCAAATAACATAGTCAAACTACCACCATTCACACATACTGACGCATTTTTAATTTCCATGATCATTATCAAATTATGACCATAATCTGACTAGCGAGGATCAAATCGCAATGTATATATAAAGAAGGCAAAGTTAGATATGCGGCATTCACTGTCATTGCATGGTGAGAATTTAGGCATGATGTATTCGGTTTATTTGGTCTAGGGTAGTAGCCGCTTGGTTCAATGGGAGATAAATTAATGACATCTACAAATCATACAAACCTGGCTTGCTACGATAGTTATAGTATGTTGCCGAATTTCAAGAATAGTTAATCTAGTCTTGTCGTTCACTGGAGCATGCTATTCGGTAATTTAACTTCATACTTCTGTAATCTTGGTTTTAAAGAGGTTTTTGGTTTAAAAAAATTGCAAGAAACTTGTGATGCGAAGATAATTTTCTTGCATTGGACAAATGGCTTGTGTACGTCAGTGCATAGGAGACAAAGGTCTCTGATGTTTTTATTTTTATTATTCTACTGGTTAAGCAATCATCAAATGTTTGGAAATTTAGCTCACGCAATGCACATCCTTGTGTGTTTGGATAAATTTCATTTTAAAAATTATTCTTCTAGCCACTTTTATTCATAGGTTTCACTCGGCCTTTTTACTAAGCCCAATAATTTAAAATGACGGCTTCTCATTGTCTATAAAGACAGTGCCGGTTAAGAAAGCAAATTTCATTTTAGCTTTATAAATTTTAATATTTCTACACATTTCTCCATCATTCAATATTTTATACTGGATCATATTTCTTGGAAAACATCGAACAAAAGTTATTTAGCCCGACGTACGCCTTCCGCTTTCACCCAACTACATATTGCTGATGCTAAAACTGAGCCTATTTTCACCATAAAAATGCTTACCAATAAATTTTTGCTGATCGTTGCATATTCGAAAGCCTTCCTAATCCTTACAATTGTTATTGCTCTATATAGAAATGTACAACTGTGAATTTGACTTACGAACCTTCTTTGTGCTCTCTCTTCTATAATTTTAGGTATGTTTTCTTCTGACCTGTTTGGCTTTGCGTCACTTTTGTCGGGACAAGAAGGTCAACAAAATAGTGCCACAAATAATTCAACTAGCAATATTGAGTCTATCAATTTAAATTCCAACATCCATAATAAACCATCCAGTTCTCAATCACAATCGGTGTCTCTTGGTAGTCAGCATAGAAAAACTGTGATTGGAAACATTTTGTCCCATGATCAAGATACAAAAGAAAATAAGACACCAAACAACAACGAATCGCCTAAAGATGCGGGAACCTCGTCTGTCCTAGGCAGCCTAGCTGCACCACTAAACGAGACCATTAAGGCTCAAACAAATCAACCAATCAAAGTTCAGAAAAATCAGCATGCGCCTAACGATACTCAGGAAGGTACAGCTGTTGACCAAACCATGCCGGCTAAGCTACAGGAGGGTGTCAGTTGTGGTGATGGTGTTCAGCAGATAGGCGTGTCTTCGTCGGCTGCCAATGATGGTGCTATCAACTCGTCTAATGCACTAAGCAGTAAATCTTCAATAGACGGTAGGGCAAACTTTACAATTTCTGCTCGCACCTCCTCATCAACGAGTCAATCGACGTCATCAAAGAACGCGCAATCATGTGCTATGCAAGGTATAAAGCTGGCGAATTCTACCGCTATACTTTTGTTTTTGGATAATTTGTTATTTATATTTCTACTTTAAAAAGCACTAGTCAATACATAAAAATGAGCGTGTGGATATGCTATCGGTTAAGCAAAGCCTTTCTGAAATTTAAGAGTTATTGACAAGTTATATATTGGTTAAGTTGGCGACAAATGGCCAAATATTATTTCTTTTACTACCGCTTTTACACTTTTAAAAATATGCTTTCATTTCTTTAAATAAAAATGCGCGAGTTTGAGATAAACATTAACCCAATTTTATCTAACTAGTCGCATAAGATAGCCAAACTACCGTCAGTCACACTTACTGACGCGTTGTAAACTTCTATAGTCATCAACAGAGTAGAACGGTAAATTAACTAACGAGAATTAAGCCATAAAGCATTCATAAGAAAAGTAACATTCGATATTCGCCTCTCACCTCTAATAGTCTCGCATATCAAATACTTGACTGGAAATACCGACTGCCCAATTTCTATGCAGACACGCACATTGACTTTATTACACTTTCGCCATACGTATATTAGTTATGCAATAACCCAATAATTGTTTGCGTGGGTGTTAATAATAGATTCATCATTATCTTGTGGCAAGGAGTTTGTAAACGCTAGGATTTTCAATCGTCCTCTCGAGGATCAAGAATAATGACAGGAAGGCGTATTATGGCACGAACTCTGCTTTGATCATCTTCCTACACGTTTCTTTAAGTCGGATTAATGCTTCTATTAAGATAGACAGTGGCCATCAATAGGGTTAACTGAAGAATTTCATTCACAAAATACTAGGCAATTTTGTTATTTATGTAACTACACGACTGGCTATGACCTGCTGATCATGAGGTTGTAAACTTCTTTGGATGCTAGACTTAAATGCGTACATAAATTAACGCAGATCTAGCTCTTATGCATACTTAAATCGAAATGATTTGCGTTTCTGCGGAAACAAATTTCCGTTTCTCTCTATTAAACGGCTTATCACTATTTACTCGCGGGGTTTTGTTCATTCATGTATATTTTGGCCAATACGTTTCTTGTTGTCAATATCTCGGATATTATTGTCCGACCATAGAAACGGCCATTTGAAGCGTTTTCTCAACCAACTCGATCGCCGTTCTTTAAATTTAATTAATGATTTTGATGGCACATTGTTAACCAACTGAATAGTGTAGCTAAGCTTTTAGTTTTGGTATTTGTGTCTTATCTTGATAGTGTGCTAAATCAATCCAAGCGAATTCATATGTTTGCTAAGTCCAATGGGTATTTGAAGCTACTAACAGTCAGCTCCTATTGATTTAGTGACACTGTGGTTCTCATAGACATGAACGAGCAGTCTTAATGGAATTTGCATGACTTGTTGGACGAATTTACTTCAATACATGTATTCTTTTTAAGTCGTTATTCTCGTCCACCCTATGTGAAATGGCGTATATTTAATATGGTTGGCCATAATAGAGAGGGAACTAAAGCAAAATATTTACAATGCTCTTGCATTCGGACCCATTTAACACATGCCAAATGTTTCAAATGCTTTTGTTTCGTATAGTTTTCTTGTAAAAAAGGGAAATGCACCGCAATTCGTTTATTTTTTATGTATTATGATAGTTGAAGTGAATTTATTATTAATTTAGTTAATCCAATACAATCACAGACTCTATTCCTTCCTGGGAATTGGCAGCCTATTGTTAACTTGCAGCCCGCACATAATTATTAATTCATTATTCAAGCAGCAATGAAATATCGATGTATTATTCTGGTGCAATTTTGTGTAGTATTTGTAGACAAAGTAGCAGTAACAGCGGCAGCAATAGCAGTTGTTGCTGTTTTTGTAGTATTAGGCGTAGTAGTAGTTGTTGTTGTTATGTTGGTGCTGATGGTGTTAGTAACAGTTTTTGTAGCATTCATAGTAATTAGACCTATGTTTGAAAGCTAAAATTCAGAACGTAGGAATAAGAAATATTGGGTGGTCTTGATTATTCGATATCAAGTATATTTGATCAATATGAAATTCACTTTTTAAAACGAAAATCAAACTATTGAATATGAAAGTTATAAATTTCCCATGGCGATCGATATGTCCTGTGTGACGACTGGAAATTTTCACTTAGTCATACTGACAACGATATTATGAATCTTTCCGGCTGTATGAGGGCATTACTGATCAATCTCATGCAAAACATGGAGTTCGGATTTACTGAACTATCTACAAAGTTTTAATTGAAAAGTAACGAAATGCGAACAAATATGCAAGATGCGAATGAGGTTAAATGAAAAGTTTTTTTGCGAAACTGGATTAATTGAAATTACCTGATCTGCGTTTTGACTAACGCAGTTGTTCTTTTTTCCAGTAGTTTTCTTTCTTTACCAAAATATTTTGGCTGTCTTTATCGGCAGCCTTCTTCAGTTGGTCCATCTTCACCAGCTTTAAAAAGCCAAAATGGCTTGCTTTATTAGTTTGGTAGCCAAAATATTTTGGTAAAGAAAGAAAACTACCGGGAAAAGAACAACTGCGTTAGTCAAAACGCAAATCAGCTAATGCGAAAGAGGTGTTTCAATTGGGTCCGTGGAATTTGGAAACTGGCGCTTTAATACCTGATGCTATAGGTAGGTCTTTCCTATCAGCCTCGGAGAGAGGAAGAACACTTTTCTCCAATGGGAACTGACAAGTAAATGTTTTCGAGCTCAAAAATAATTATGAAACGTTCTTTTGTTTATACGGCAATAAGGCTAATAATTTTAAATATTGATGTTTTGCCATGTATGATGTGGAGGATGGTTAGAATACTTTTTTTATCATAACGCTTTCATTCATTGTTAATTAATCAAAATAAACAGAGATTTCCATTGCGATATTTTTTTATTTAAGTAGATGTTATCCAATTATAATTGATTTAGTTCAATAAGAAAGATCACACTCCAAATCAGGCTGGTCTCCAATTTTTATCAAGGGAAAAACAAAAAAGAATTACACACAACAGGAGTTTTTGTACACATAATCTTTAATCATCAGCTAAATAAAGAAATGTACGTGCATTATTTGGATATAAGCTGATGGATTGTTTGTTTGTGTGTGTGCATACCTCAGCATGGGAGTTTCACATTTGCTGTTTGTTTTGATATAGTTTCTGCATTTAATTGAACTTAATCTCCATTGCTTATCAAAAAGTAATTATAGAAAGTACCAGATATAACACCGGAGTTGAGTTTTGGCGAAAATTGAATGAAAATTTTAAAACTGTGCTGTGTGCGCATACGTTAAAAATTTATGATTCAATATACGAAAGCCAATTGAGCCAAGCGGCTCTCACTTCTACTTATCTGGCAGACATTGTACCTGATTTAAGACGTCGGCTGCACCAATAGAACAAATAACTAAACGCAGTTTTTGATCGTGTGGCCCCTATTAATTATGATAAACATTACTACGCCTAGCTGCACGGTTATGTGGTATTTTCGGGACCCAGTACATTTTTTGCGATATTGGTTTGGTGGTTACATCGCATCATTCTCTCTGGGCAAAAGCTATCGGAGTGAAAAGTTTTGATAAGAATCTGACAGCAATTACGGCGTAACAAAGAGACCTTGACAATCCTACAATCTACCTGATTATCGGGTTGCGATCCGATTTGTTTGCATCCGCTGTCCTCCTGTTTTTTTCTCCATAATTTTCGATATCCGGTTACGGATATCTTTTTCAATGGAAAGCTCATATCATACTAAATTGACAATCAATATGTCAAGTGGAAATATTAGTTTAAACTGCCCCATTTATACTTGTTGTTAGATCTCTTAAGCATAACGTTTTTTAAAAAAAATAAAATGCTAGGAAAGTGTATGTCAAATTGGTTTGTGTATATGTCTGCATGTGTACACGCTTCGAAATGAGATTACAGTGATTTAGTCACAATTACTGACAACTCACTAGATAAGCGTACGCCATGCCTGTGTGTATGTATTCTCGTTTGTTTTTGATTGAGGAGTAATCACCTACTGCACGTGTACACTCATCCCAGTGAAATTACAGCGATTTAGCAACATCTGACTAATCACTTGATAAGCGTATGCCACGTCTGTGTGTGAGCGTTTGCTTAAGACTGAGAAATAATCTGTTACATGTAATTAACGGCACGTGTAACAGAAATTCACATGAAACTAAAATGATAACTTTCATTTCCTAAATGCACACGTCAGACCTATTTTTACACGTACTATCATAAATGAAGTATTTACGAGTGGCATCCCGGTGAGGAGGGGGCAAGATACTGTGAATACAGTAAATAATTTAGAGTTAGCAAAAGCAAATTGGAAACGGAAAAGTATTCTGGAAATGCTTAATCGTGGTCTGAATACAGCTATTCAAATTGAGAAATCACAAAAAATGAGATAATTACTGAGGCTGTTAAAACAGCACAATTCCTCTCGGACAAGGATAAAGTTAGGTTTGAGTTAGACGTAGCCGCAGCTGTGCTAACGTACGCAGAGGAAAAATATAGACCAAATTATGAAATAAAAAGTCTCAGGAAAGAGTTAATAGCAAACAGTGTGATATGTTTGAAAGCAGACAAAGGAGGAGTGACGGTTCTGATGAGTCAATCTGACTATAATGATAAAATGTATGAACAACTAGACAATATAGAGGTATACACTAAAATTAATAAAGATCCTACGGATAAGCTACAAGGAGAAGTTAAATTATTGGTCAATAACATGATTGCTGAAGGAGAATTAGATCAAGCGCATGGTAACGCTCTCATACAAAGAGATACAGTCGCTCATAGAGTGTACGGTTTAGTAAAGATACATAAACCAGGCAACCCTTTGAGAGTTATTGTTAATGTCCAACACTCTCCAACATATAAAATGTCTAAGTTTCTATGTCATAGAATAAAGAAATATTCGTACTTCTTAGACAATACTTTGATGAATTCATACCATTTGGTTGAGATTGTAGATAAATGTGAGCTTAATGAAAACGATAGATTAGCGAGTTTAGATGTGGTGTCAATGTACACCAATATACCAGTACCTAAAGCACTAGACTATTTTCAGCGTTTCCTAGTTGATCATCCAGTAATATTGAAAGGAAGCAAAATGACGATAAGACACGTCATGGAGATGATGTACGTATGTATGTCCTCCACTTATTTTAAATTTAGGAATGCATAGAGGTGTTCCAATGGGGCAACCACTATCGGTTCCAATAGCAAATATCTGCATGCATTACATGGAGAAGACCCTCTTAGATATAACGCCCCTAAATCCTAAATTGGATGATATATTAGTTATTTGGAATCACGGGGAGGACCAACTGATAAATTTCTTAAACAGCAAATCAGGTGAGCGAGCTTAAATTTACAATTTAAAATGAATCATGTAGCGAATTATCATTTCTGGATGTCAAGTTAATTAAAAATGGTACAAATCTAGAACGGGATGTTTCTAGGAAGGATAGTTACTCAGGTATCCTTCTTAATTTCGATTCAAATCATCCATATAGAATGAAAATCGGTATCTTAAAATCGATGATAATAAGAAGCTTAAGATTAACAGATAAAAAACATAGAGAGATTGAATTAGGGAGACTGCGAGAAATATTCAGTGCTAATGGGTATCCTCTAAAGTTAATTGAAGCAACTATAATGAGCGTTATAAGTAAATTTAATCATGACTGGAAGTACGTGAAGTCAAATAAAGCAAAAGATGACCGGAGGGTAATGGTTATACCTGACTCTAAACTAAGTAGGAAAATCAAAATGGTAGCATCAAAATACAATATACGTACTATTTTAAAACAGACCCTTACACTAGGTATTAAACTTCCCAACCAAAAGGAGAAAATAGAACCGTTAGACACATCAGGAGTATATGAAATTCCATGTAACGACTGTAACCTGATGTATGTGGGTGAAACCATGCGCCCAATTAAGGTTAGAAGAGGGGAACATAAAACCGCATGCAAGTATGCCCATGTTAATAGATCAGATCTGGCACGCCATACAGTAGAGACAGGACACACAATTAATTGGGATGGGTGCAGACGTATATCAATTTGTAGCCGTAGCAGATCGACTAGACTGATTAGAGAATCCATCGAAATTAAATCGAGAAATGACATAATGAATGAAACAGCCGTAGAAAAATCACTAGGTCCTATTTGGAATACAGCACTAAATAATGGTAGAAAACGAAGATTGCACGAATCAGAATCACAAACTCGCTCAAGTAAAAGAATAAGAACACTGGACTGATATTAACTTACAGAGGTGGAGGGTGAGTAATTCAACATCTTATTATTTCATCCTTGATTACTTGTAATCTTATTTTATCTGTTATCTTACGTTCTGTTGTTAGTGTAGCACCTTTTAACAAACATTTATGTTTGCATCTTTCTTTATCAGACAATTTTCAAATTCTTTTACGACCCCTTTTTATTTTTTATTTTAACTATTTACCCTAGTAGAATACTTTTCCGTTTCTAATTTGATTTTGCTAACTCTAAATTATTTACTGTATCCACAGTATCTTGCCCCCTCCTCACCGGGATGCCACTTGTAATTACTTTATTTAGGATAGTACGTGTAAAAATAGGTCTGACGAGTGCACTTAGGAAATGACAGTTATCATTTTAGTTTTATGTGAATTTCTGTTATACGTGCCGTTAATTACACGTTACAGATTATTTCTCCGTCTTAAGCAAACGCTCACACAAACACACACAAGCACACAGACGTGGCATACGCTTATCAAGTGATTAGTCAGATGTTGCTAAATCGCTGTAATTTCACTGGGATGAGTGTACACGTGCAGTAGTTGATTACTCCTCAATCAAAAACAAAGGAGAATACATACACACAGTATCTAGTGAGTTGTCATTAATTGTGACTAAATCACTGTAATCTCATTTAGATGCGTGCACACATGCAGACATATACACAAACCAATTTTAAAATACACTTTACTAGCATTTTATTTTTTTTAAAAAACGTTATGCTTAAGAGATCTAACAACAAGTATAAATGGGGCAGTTTAAACTAATATTTCCACTTGACATATTGATTGTCAACTTAGTATGATATGAGCTTTCCATTGAAAGAGATATCCGTAACCGGATATCGAACATTATGGAGAAAAAATCAGGAAGACAGCGGATGCAAACAAATCGGATCGCAACCCGATAATCAGGTAAATGATATATTCCACGTCGCGCAACATGTTTCTTTTAAATCCTACCATCTCTTTTGAAACCCACTGCATGTGAGGTTTAGATATTTGTTTAGGTATTCATTTATGTTTTATTTCACATATAATGAATCCGTGTAAAAGTTATCTTTAACTAGTCTTATTCGAATATAATATATATTCTTATTTTCTTTCAGCGCATGTATATATCTCAGATGTTATGTTTCTAGTCCTAAAACTTAATCAGTAAACTTCTTCTATTAATAGTATGTGATAATAGAAGTATAAATTGAGATCTATTGACACTATCGCTAAATATTCAATAGATTTCTGTTTATGTGAATTTTCCCCTTTAACCGAACTACGCAGTCCCAAGCCGAGTATTGACTCTTAAAATGAAAATTTTCGAGAGCGTACATGTCTTTTTTGCCACCCTCATTGACGGCACATTGTAATATTGATCAACTAACTTAATTTTTCGGCATCCGTTTTTAAGGTCATATGGTTTGTAAATTTTTGGTTTGTTTGTTTCTTTGTTTTACTAACCTAAAACAGTATACATCGATAATGTCGAGTGGAGTGATATCACGTTCCTACGTCTAGCACCAGCATGGCGGACGCATGTAAAGCATTTTTGTATTGGTCTCCTTTCCGTGACTCCATCCGTTTCTTCTCACTCGACAACAATACAGAATTTACCAGCGTCAGTTGCATCATCGTCACCGATTTATCCAATTACGACGTTAGCGCTTCATTCAGTAGTGAAATCTAGCAAAGTACAATGTTCAGACCATAAAACTGACGAACATATAGTCACAACAAGGACACATGATGACACGGACTGTTCAGGTGAGATTACTTTAACAAAATCATCGTCGTCTAGTCGGCACCTGCTTGATGCCAAGTCTAACCTGAGGGAGTTGCAAATCAATGACGACACGTTTTCAGACAAACTGCTTGAATCATCCAATCATGATAATCAATTAACGCCAATTCTTTGTCGTCGAATTGGTAAGCAGCAGTGTTTAACTGATCAGACCACAAATTCCAGCGTATTAGGTGTGTTTCATTAGAATGCGTTTATTTAAACTGATGTGTGGATATTCTCATGAATTTCATCTTTGTATTGCGTTGTGTATTCTCAAATTATCTGCCAAATATTTACTGTGAACGTTTTTTCGATCGATAACGAAACATAACGGAACTGTCAGTCTAACTTACTGACGTAAATATGATGATGCCGCTTATATATTAGCCACGTAATGGACTCTGTGGTGTTTAGAATTATTATTTTTATTACTTCTATCATTATTTTTTTGAAGCATATTGTACAGATATTTTTTTCTTTATTTATACCTATACGTAAGGGTCAATGTAAATATGCAAATTTTAGTTTGTATGCGAAAAGTTGTATTGCGGCATACTATGGCAAATGTTTTTTTTATTTGATAATCTTTAGCTTTTGTTTCTGATATGTCCGTAATCGAGCACCGATTTTTATTACCGGTATAATTGCATACAGTCGCCGCGACGATGTCTTTCAAGAATGTCATAGATAGCTTCTGGGGCGTTTTGCTCTATTTACGCCGTTTAAACTCACACATAACTTGCGTAACTTCAATCGCCGGAAATGGTTATTACTGTGTATCTCAATCGCACACAAAAGTTGATTTTTTTAGTCTTTATATGTGCGTTCTTCTAAAATATTTACGTATCAAAAGTAGCCATTTATTTTTTTCCGTACACTTAACACGTTGGTTTAATAGCATTGTGCCATAATTCGTTGTGTTTTTATCGTCTTATTATGTGTATGTCTTGTAGTTGTTATCGCAAACTTCTATGGTTAACGGAAGAGTCGTGAATTAATGATCGATTCTGTTTTTATTTTCAAAATGGTCCCAAGCTACTGAAAAAATGCGATTTCGTTTTTTGGCGCCACTTTTGAAAGATTTTTGGGCTAATCAGCAAATTCCATCTGAGATATAGAATCTGATGATTAATGAAGAATAAATTCTCTAGGAGTGGGTAACCTAGCGTTCATTTACGGCCCACACATAACTTTGATTTTCATATTTTTATGGCAGTGAAGTGTCAGTATATTGTGTTTGTGCTTCGCTTTTTGGTAGTAGTCTGCCTATCATTTAGAATTAAATCAGTTGTTGAGCTGTGTTCTATTGGTTCTTTTGATTCTAGCTCCCAAATGACCACTCCAATTTTCAATGAGTAAGTCAGATTTTTATTTGTTCCTTATAGTTTCACAATTGAGAGTAGTCTAATAAGTAATCAATTTGAAAAGTGGAAGCACATTCTGTTACACCAGACCCGTGTTTATAAAGTTTTAATATGTAGGATAAAGTAGTATCAATCTCGTTTACGTTTTTATCCTGGCATGTGTGTATGAGACTATAACGAAATTGTATTTCAATACTTAAAATATTTTTACTGTGAATTGATTAATGAGTGGGAGGGGGGTTGGAAATTAAACTACGCTATTCAAGATATTGCAGGTATTCAGACAAATCATGAACAGTGCGGCAATTGAGAAGTTGTAAATCATCTATAACATACTAAGATTCAGTACTCAAAAAATGTATTTATTTAGCGATTCTGAGTGTTTTCTGTCAGTCAGAAGACACAAATTTTCTGGCTGATGATGAAAAACCCTGGCCAGTAGTATAGGCAACAACAGTCAAGCATTCACCGAAAGATATGCATTATGATTCTGCTTGATGCCAAGTCATTGACGACACGTTTACAGGCAAACTGCTTGAATCATCCAATCATGATAATCAATTAACGCCAATGCTTATCGTCGAACTGATCAGCCGCGGTGTATAACTGATCAGACCACAAACTCCAGCGCATTAGGTGTGCTTCGTTAGAATGCGTTTAACTAAGCTGGTGCGTGGATATTCTCTTGAGTTGGTCGTGCTAACAAGCAATATCCTCGGGACAATTGAGTAGGTACAAGTCTGGCAGTGCTACTTTCTTAATACCAGAACTTAATTTATCGCATAATACCGCATTGTGCATTTTAAACTGATTTTGCTTGTTTGGGTGTCTGCGAACAGTGCCACGTTCTTCTGTAGAAGTTTTGATCTGGGATTCGCCTCATTGCCTATATTTCCATTTATAGATTAATTTAGCCAATCACATTGCATAGATGATTGGCTTTACTTTAGAAAGGAAAATATTACTTGTAGTGCCTGGACCAATTTAGTCGCATGACTCCGACAGTTTCTTGGCAGCGAATTGCCCAGTCTGTGTGATATTTCATATTTTTCACTGTCGTGTGTAATTCTCGCTTTAGTGTCAATCATATTCATTCAGCTATCACAAGAATTTCTGCCCGACATTTACCTTATTATGCAGGAGAGATTTTTCTTCATGATTGTTTGCCAAATGTTTTTTTTTATTTTTGGGGATGCCACAGTTGAATCCATTTTATAAGCCTCGGATCTTGTATTTTCTATTCAGCCAATAGTTTTGACTTTGCCAATTGTCGTCAGTTTTAGCCAAATAAGCGTATAACTATTAATCTATAGAAAGATGTTGACAGTTAATCCCGAAAATGTGAGCTGGCATTTTCCAGTTTGCCTGTTGATTCGGCCATTATATATACTTGTTATTAGGAAATTTTTATTACACACGTTTACAAAGACATTGCAGCAAAGTTTGTAGACATGATATAAACGGCTACTCTATTTGTTTACTGGCCGAAACTGCGAATACCTTAATTTAACAATTTAATTGGTCGATTGTTGGATTTTTTGTCGTATCATGCACGGAAACTTTTTTAGGCGAAACTAAGTGTGTTTATTTTTGTTTTTGTAAAAAACACCCTACCTAACGCTTCCGGTGATATATCTTGTGTATTTAATAATTACCATGTAGAGTATTTCAAAGGTATGCACCATAGGTGGATTCGTCATTTACTTAAGTTTATCCTTCTTTTCATGCTGTTATATTTAAATGCATAGACCATGTTTTGTGTGAAGTTTTCATTTAACAATTTTCTGTCATCGGTGAAAACTAAAAAAAAATCATTTATGAGGCTTTTTGCTCATGCTCCAGTTCAATGCCTATATTTTGTTTATTTTTTTGTTTATTGCTAAGTGTTTCACTCTCATCAAAACTTATTGTTATATTTGACAACAATTTTTTAATTGCGTCACCTGGATGGGCTAAGATCTTGTGTTCGATATATGCTGAGGTTTCAGTCTAATTTTCTAATGATCGTAATTAGATTGTTTCGCCAGTTGAAACGAAGTTGCAAAAACGCGAGTTTTTTTTTATTTAACTCGACTTAGCACAACCTAATCCACCAGAAACCTTTGTCCTTGTGTTTACAGTTTTTGCCTTCAAAATCTCAAACATTGCTGCACATTTTTTGTTCAGCTTGCTGGTATATTTCTCTTGTCTGTCTTAGTATTTCTAGAATCTGTGTTAATGAGCCCTAAAAAGCATTTTAATAATAATGTATGTTTATGTCGTCTAATGTCACTATTATAAAGCGCATACTTGTCATTAATTAATCACCATTATAACGCGTTATATATGGCTGACTGTGTCGTTAAAATGGTATATTTTGCGCTTCTGTTTGAATGCAGTATTTGCGGAAGGTATTTAATCTTGCTAAGAGACTTTTAAGCGGGTAGCCTATCCTTCTTATTGCAAAGGAACTAAACAAATTCAACGGTCGACTGATTTTGCTGGTTAGGCAAAATGTGTGCATCTGGGCATGACTAATAAGAATCGCACGTCACACGATCACAATTTATCTGAAAGTCCTTCTTCTAGACTATGGTTTTAACCTGGTCGAGCAACTCGTCATTTATCATTGCTAAGACCTTTGACCAGGTTTGAACAAATGACAGATCGGTCACTGGTCTATTCACTGAATCGATATACACTGCCTGTCCGTTTTCGCGATTTAACCTGTAAAGTATTATTCCGCTCTTTAATTAGATGAAAATGCTGTGTATAAGAATGCCAATTCACTAGTAGTTACGATTTTTACGCTTACAAATATATTTTGCTTGCAGACTATTTAGAATATTGTTGTAAAAATATTCCATTTTTGGTTTTATGAAGAATCTACTACCAGTTATTAAACTACATTATGCCTTTTATTTAATTTTTATCGATCAAATAAGAAAATATTTTTCAACTAACTAACCCAGAACTGATACTATCCTGTAAATTTATTTGCCGAATTCAAAATTAACTCTCGCAAGTTTTTTGCAATAAAAAAGGTCATTGGTATTTGCGTAAAGCACATAAGTTTGTAAATACCGCATTTGCAGCTAAATTTTCCGCCAACATTATTAATACTTTTCTCTACAAAAATTTATATAAAGCATAAAACACCTATAGGATATTATGAATGACTCTATGGAATCGGATGACTTTTCAAGTAGTTTGATTGCTAAGACATGGGCATAAACTGTGTATGACCGTGCTAGATGACGCCTAATTCTTAATCGATTCTGCTTATTTTGGTCTCTATGCGGTAATATATAAGCAGTGCATTTGACGCCAAATAGGTTCTGATATTGTGTTATGACTAATTTGCTATTTTCACGAGCAGACGATGTTTTTGCGTTCGTAATTCTTCTTTAGGTTAGAGTTCAAAAGGTCGAAATTTGAATTGTACTTGATGCTCGCAGATTTTAAACAAAAGGTTGGAGCCAGGTGATCTGGGTTGCTTCTGAGCTCGTTTGAACATTCTGTGTAGTTCTTGACAGACTAAAATGAGGATATCGTATGCGCTTCGGCCTTTATGCGCAAAACCTCAGCGGTCTTCACCACTTCTGTTATACTGGATTGCTTATTCATAATACTAGTGTTATGATAAAATTCGAATTTTCATTTGATTGGGAGGTCCAGGCAAGTTGTTTAATGAAAGTCCAGACAGGAACTGAAGAAGGATAAACCAAAGACAGCATGAACAGAAAGTATAATCTCGTGCACATTGGTTTCGTGCTTACTGGCGACTAATCAGTAGGAGCCGGTATTATGTCCTTTATCCATTATATATTTGGTTGAGGAATGTGGGAAAATAGAATAGTATAGTCTCTAGTACGAATGTATTAAACCTGCAGTAGTGAAGCTAATTTCATACCGCGAAATGTGATAACTGACTTCGATCAAGGCCAGAGTGTATAAGTTTACTGGAGTAACAGCTGTTCAGAAATATTTATAAATCTCAATATGTTGATGAACTTTAGCATACATTGAGTTCCACTGTGTTGGTATCATGAACCTTTTCTTTATCATAATTTTGGTATCGGATACTAAAATAATATCCATAGTCTTGGTACCATTTACGGACTCGATATATGTATTGTATATAGTGAGTTCGCTTTGAAGTCGCATTGTCAAGACTTTGAAGTTATCTTCACTACTGCAGGTGTATAAATTCGTTTAGGAGACTGTAGCGTTTTATTTTCCCCAACATTCCTCACCCAAATATGTAGTGGGGTAAAGGGAGTAATACCGGCTCCTACTAATGAGTCGCCGGTAAGCAAAAAACGAATGTGCATGAGAATATACTTTCCGTTCATGCTATTTATCATTCGGATCCTATTTAAACTTATTTGTTACTAGGTGCGCAAAGCCTAATACGCAAATCCTGCAGATTTTTTTGCCTTTCATTTAAATCGGTTTAGGTATCAACATCAAGATACAGTACGGAAATACACTGTTTTCCCGTGATGGTATAATTTTTTTTCTTTTGATGATTTTTATAGGCCAATGAAAGAAGTCCTATCATTAGCCTTAAGCATGACTTTAACTCGTCATACGGTCTTTCACTTTTGTATATGCAGCCTAATTTTGCATTTTAAATGATTTTTGTTTATTTTATTGTTTTATGTCTTCACCATATTGATCTTTTGTTGCTATTTTCCTGTTAGAAGCATTGTGCAGTCTCTTATGCAGTTAAGGTAATTAAGATTGATTCGGAGAACTTATATATGTGTGTCAATTGCAAGTCACACATGATTCCGCCGATTGCTATATATATATATATATATATATATATATATATATATTAGACAAACGGAATAATGTAACTACGTATGAATTTTTTCGTTTTCTGTGTTTTCAAATTTGGATTCTTCTTTGTTGCTTTTGTTGCTTGTTTTGTGTGCTTTTGAAAATAAATATATCTATTTACTTTGGTTTTTGCGTATTTTGTTTGATTTTACTAATTATTTGTAGGAGTTGTCATAATAATTGAATGGAATGTACGTCTTGGATAACTGGCTGGACGTTTGTAAAGAAATACTATTCGTTTAACTATTCGACAAATTTATTGTTTTTAATTTACGGTTGTAACATTTTTTCGTATGTTCTCATGTGTGCTGATAATTTTCGGTGGATTTCACTTTCATCCTACCATCAAAATATAACTTCACAATCCTATCAACTTTACTTTCTGTCAGTCTATGATATTCTGGCATTCAGGCTCTGAAACTGTTATTCTGTTTCATAATTATGCTATTACATGTTGACGACCGAGCTCTTTTAGGTAAATTTTGCGTTACATTTTTACAAATCTTATATTCTATTCGAAGGTGTCCCAAATATATTCGTATTACTCATCATTTTTTGTGCGTTTCTTTTCTTATTAAGCTTTCTTTAAAAAAGCATATTTGTTTATATTTTTTGGTGTTAAGATTGATGAATTGCTTTCGATGTCCAGTTTAATTTTTTTCGTTTGTAAGACGTAGTTACCTGAGTTTTTGCATGGACGAACGTAATTTGTGTAATAATTCACCATTGATTTTGACAGTCAGCAGATCTGAGTATTCTGAAAATTAATGTTGTTCATGATGATATTTTTCATCATAATAAGGTTGTTTCTTTTTCATTTGTCAGAATTTGTTGCAATATTGACTTTTGTTTTTGTTTTTGCATAATTGTACCCCCGGACTCCTTCTGTGGACTATTCTCAAAAAATACGACCAGTGCTTTCAATAGCGAATATGTGACAATATTGAATGAATCCACTTTAAACGTTTACCCACTGTAATTTTGAAGATATAATAGTATATATATATATATATATATAGAATATGTGAGAAAAAATTTTAATCGAATCTTAGGACCGAGTTGTTTAGACTCATGTATGTTGATTAATTTTATACAGTTCATATCATGGTCAATCTTTATTATGGGCTCGAGTCATTTTCGTTGCTAACAATTAAATATATTGAACGGTAACTGTTCATAATCTTCAAGCACAAATAAATACACAAAAATGATAAATATTTCAAGCCTGGAACCTTTATTGAAATAATACTTATCTTGGATCACCAAGTCGCTTTAACATGTAGGATTACAAAGATTTGCAAGCAGTGGTGAAATGGTAACAAGTGCTGTTATTAGAGGCCTTTGGTGGAGAATTTATATTTTCATTTGCTCTACACGACTTTGCATTGCAATGTCGCCTCTGTTCATTTTTTACGCAATCTTCACATCGAATTCGCGTTCTGTATTGTTAAATGTTCATTATTGTAATGTTTGTTATTTATGCTTTCCGATATACGTGTGCGTGAGAAATGTAAACGCTTTATATTTTGATTTTTTAAATACATCTAAAAACTTAAAATGTGTTTCAGTTCTTTATTGCGTGAAATTTGGTAGTTCAGTGTGCCAAAATTGCACAAAATAACCGTTCAAAATATGTATGAACAGAACATATTTTGCATGACGTCGGTGAATAATTATTTAGCTCCTGTATTGTATGGAGTATCATCCAATAGAAGGAGTTGTGCTTGTTGGTGAAGGTGTTCGTTTAAGATGGTGTTTGTCCTGCTGTTTTCTAATGGCTCAGCGGAAAGTTTATTGAAACGCTACTTTCAGGCTATCTCCTTATTACTTTGCAATAATTCTAACCTACATAGTCACAATGGACTGCGACATACCGTTGCTTGTCTTAAAGCAGTCAAGGAAAAAACCAGTAACATTTTTTGCAGACATTTGATAACATTCCCTTCTAGTGTCTAATGTAAGGACTTAATATCTGTGAATGTTTTATGGGCATTTGTGACGTGCACAAAGTCAATATAATAATTCATAGTATTTTTCAATAAATTAATAATTATAATGTGATATAAAAGTAGCTATATTCTTAAGTGTGCGCTAAAATAATGAAAGCCCGACTAATGTTTCGTATAAATTATATTCCTTTTTGGGACTACATTCAGTCAAGAACTGCTGTGCTAAACTAATACAATAAAATCATAGTATAAAATTTAGTCTCTTTGACTACAAATATATGCTTGAACATAAGTCGGCGAAAAATCAAATTCATCTAAGAATTACTGCATGTTAGTTTCCAGAAAACTTCATAGAGTGTACGTTAATGTTTTTCATCAAAATTGTCTAAAGGAAATTATTGAAAAAATGCACCATCCAATCTTGCCTATAAACAATAATTACCATGTACTCTTATATAAGCACTTTGGTGGACTTAATATAAGTATCGATTCTATTGTCATGGACATTGTTTTAGCGTTTTTCGCATCACTTATATATGCTTTTCGAATGAACATCGGTAATTGCGCGGACGGTGATAGTAGTTATTCTAGTCAAGTGTGCAAACTCAATATGTAAACCAACTTCTTTATTCAACCAGTTGCAAAATACCAGAGCCATTGTCCGTTGCAGGTATTTATGCTTTTCAATCTTAAATGGTTACTGATGATGAGCTTCAACGCGAAAGGTATGTATAAGAATGGAAATTCAGAAATACAGTTCTCACTTCTTGTTGTCTAGCATACATTGTGCAAGAATGAAATGTTATCTGCATATCGTAGTTACGAACATAACATTATTTGTGACTTTTGCCACACTTATATAACTTAGTCAAATAACCCATCGTTGATTGCGTGGATAGTGATGGCAATTATTTTAATAAAGCAGGATTGGTATTTACACGTATTCGATTTTATTCAACCAGTCACTTAAAGGATAAAAATCCGTCAGTTCGCACGTATTGATTTGTTTCGACGCTCCATGGTCATCAAAAGACAACGACGTAAAATGGACTGGAACGTTTAATGCCTCAATGGGTACATAAGGAACGGAAAATTCGAAATGCTGCTCCCAGTCTCTAGAAAAAATCTATACATGACTCATTACTGGGATGTTGGCCGCAAAATGTCTATGCTATGACAAAAATGTCACTACAGAATTTGCCGCACTATTTAATTTGTTTACTGAATGGATTATTTATTGTGCATGTGGTGATAACAATTACTTAAATCAAGTTTGCAGATTTCACATAAACACTGATTCCAGTTTATTTAACTAGTCGCTTAATAAGGCAAGAGTCGACACTAGCATGTACTGATGCGTTTCAAACCTTACGATCTACGTCATTGCAAGATGGCAAACGAGCTACTGCGTATCAAACAGAAAAGCATTTATTAAGAACAAAAATAACGAATACAGCTCTCATTCCTAATAGTCTGACATATGTTGTACATGATTGGAATGTCGGTTAGCATTCCATCACAAACCTAATTATTGTGCAGCTTCCTCACACTTCAATATGGTATCCAATTAAGCAATCGAAGTTTGTTGTGATAACATTATCTTAAATCCAATTTTAGGATTTTCCGATGGGACAAATCTCCTTTACCTTAACTAGTCGATTTAGCTTAAATAATATTATTTAACTAGGACGACACCTCAATTATCATGAAATCTTGTCTCTTCTGTTCCACTTCGACAGTAATATCCAAATGTCTTCATAAAAATAAGTTTTGCTCAGCATAAATGCACAACAATTTGATAGGGTTGTATATATATACCTAACATTTTAAGATTTTTTCACTAATTTTATGGCGGTAAATTTGCATATTTCTCTTAAATGCTTGTTCTTCACTTTAACACATAAAAAGATGCTACATTTACTTTAATTCGTAACCTTTTTGACATTTGCCATTATATTAAGCTAGAAAATTAGCGAGGTGTAGATCGCATCTCTCGCAATATATGACTCAAGTTATAAATTTGAACACGATGGAACACAGAGAACAGGTGATATAAGTTATATAACGAAAAGTTTATTGGTTGCGCTCGTGGTGATAGCAATTCTTTAAGTCAAGTATGTGATCTTAAATAGCATTAACATAGTATTTAACCAGTCATCGAAAAAATTATCAAAACAACCGTCAGTCAAACGTACTGACGCGTTTCGAGTTTCAACGAACATTTGAGTACGACGGATAGTAGCTTTGCACGGACAGTTTCACAAACTGTCCGTGAAAAGCTACTACCCGCGTACGCAAAACGCGGCATTGGAATATAATGAAGCTGGCACTCCGACAAAACAATTTAAAAATTATCAGATTACGACGTTAAACCGACTAGCAAGGATAAAACCGCAATGCGTATATATCGAAAGCAAATTAGTTATGCAGCTGTGACCTCTAGTAATCTCGTACAAATGATACTTGACTGGAAATTTTGGCTGCACAATTTCTATGCAGTTATGAACATTAACAATCGTTCACTGCGCGGATGGTAGTAACAACTCTTTAAATCACATTTGCGAGCTTGAAGGAAGTACAAATCCTATAATAATTAATCAGTCGAATAACACGACAAAACTACCGTCAATAACACGTACTGAGACGTTTCGATCGTTCATGATCGTCATCAGAGTACAAAGAAAAACTGAACAGTGCTGATTAAACTGACACACGTGTATTAGGTATGTAAAATCAGATACGCGGCTCTCAACTTAGTAGCTTGGCATACATAGAATTTTATTGTAATTTCCAATTGCACATTTTCCGTACAGTCACAAACATTTACGTTTTCCAGCTTTAGCCATATGTATATAAGCCATTGAATTTAAAAAAATCAATGAATGTGCTAATGATGATAAAAATTTAAATAACGCTTGCCCGCTTCTAATATGCACAATTTCCACTGTATCTATCTTGTCGCACAAACTGAGTAAACGAAAAACGGTCACAAATGATCCTTTTCAAAGCACGACTGCAAATGGTCTAATGAGGATAAAACTAAAAGTCACCAATATCAGATAAGCTCCTTTTATACTTGCCCCTCTAAAATACATTGCACCTGACTGAAAAATTCAGCTGCCTAATTCCTGTGCAGTCACGAACGTAATACATTTCGGCATTCACCACACGTATATAAATTATGCAAATGGATCGGAATTTATCTTAGACTCGCACACTTGATTTAGAGAATCATTAACCCTACGAATGCATTCAAACATTGCTTAACTATGCAATTTATGTACTTGTAGCGAAATCCGAAATAAAGTTAATGTTCGTGACTGCATAGAAATTGTGCAGCCGACATTTTCATTCAAGTTTAATTTAAACATGGCGAGAGCCGCATATCTAATTATGCTTTTTCACATATATGTATTGCGTTCTGATTCTCGCCAATACATTTGCCGTTGTGATCTAATGAGGATCATGAAAGGTCGAAACGCATCAGTACGTGTGATCGACGATAGTTTTGCTATATTGTGCAAGTTGCTGGATGCTAGTGGATTTGTGTTTACCTGGAACTTACAAACGTTATCGAAATTAAGCATATAAGGTTTTCTTAAAATGCACATTTTTATTAATGTTCCGGTAATAATTGTTTTATACGTCTAATATTCATTAGGACTTGGATTACACACTGTGCGATTGCCCAAACAGTTTTTAAAGCATAATATACATCACGCAATATTTTAAATTAAGCGATTTAGTATAATCATATTTTCTTGAGCCTATAGCCTTTGTGTATTGAAAACAAGCAACGAAATTTATTACGCTTCTGTAATTATATCGATTGAGACCTCTGATCTCACTTTCCATTGATAAAACCCTATATGTTGTGATTAAATTTACATTGAAGCCATTGTTCATTATTATATATATATATATATAAATATATATATAGAGTATATATATATATATATATATATATATATATATACAAAGATCACTTTAAGCACAGGTTAAAAAACGCGATTCTCAGCACATATTCACGAACACACACGTGCATACCTGTACGTGTATACTAAATAGCTTGCTTACAGTTCTCACTTCACTGAAGAATCAATTTGTTATTTTTAATTCCGTGAGAGAATATTTAGACTTACGTTTTCTTTCAGGCGTTTCTTTCTGCGGAATTTAACATTTAATGGACAACAAAACCCGTTCCTATTGAGAGCTTGTATTTGAGAGTAATACGGCTAATATTACGATCGAATGTCTGTTTTCAGTAGTGTTTTATTTAGTGGCTTATGAAAGCGTTTCTATTCATTTATTACTAAATTAACTTAAATAAAATATTGTCAATGTTTACTGTCGTATTATTATTAAAAAAACTTTATTCTGATTTCTCTTGGTGTGCAAATAAATCTTGCTTATATGTGTTTTAATCAATATTTTACCAAACGATCTAATCAGTTGCGCTAGAACAACTAAAATTCAAGTAGTTCTTTGACATTATAGACTTTAGTGAAAATATCATTCGGAAAAATATAAATTGCGCCAAGCAACTTTTCTAAATTAATACATTACCAAAGTTTCTAAAGATTATTTTTTTAAATTAATTGCAGTGTTTATTTTAAAAATGTTGAAAGTGGAGTAAATGAATTTGTGAGAAATTGTAATATATATTGTCCATATAGCCTGGATCGTGTCTTACATAATTTACAGAAAATATGTGAAAATCCTTTAATTGGTTGTTTATTTATACAGAAAAAATTTTTTTTCTTTTATATTTGGATATTACTGTGTGTATTTATCAATAGAGTCTAGATTTCACGATAACTTAGATAAAGTTCAGTTTCGAATGTAATATTACTTAAACTAAATCTATTTCTATACTAAATAAAACGGCTGTGGTAGGTAAGGTCCTGTGCCGTTCAGTAAATTCCTCAACCCCAAGGCACTAAGCATACTTGTAAATGTGCTTTCTTTATCTATATATTGATATAAATATACAAAAATGCGAATACTTCTTCACATTTTCGAAGAGACAATTAAGAAATTTGTAAATGTTGCTTAATTGACATATCAGACAAGATAACGTAACACAGTCGAGTTTAATGGAAATATTTCTATTTTTAGATTTTTGATTCGAAAACGCATCTATAGGCAGCACGGTTACGTAGGAAACACGCTTCTTTCGCAAATTAGTTAGTTTATATCAAGATCGCAACCTTGATTTAATTAAATGAAAACTCATTTTTTTACCGAAATATAAGTTGTAATGACTGTCTATTGCTCTATATTTCAAAACAGACTAATTCTTTTCCGGCTACCATCAAACAAATATATTCATATACATACATAAATACATATTTTGTCAATATAAACTATACCTTCTTTAACGTAGCAAAGGCTATTCAATAAGTGGACCAGTTACGTCCTTATCTGTATAAGGTGTTGCCTACATTGTTACAAATTAGATCAAACATAACAAGAATGATAATCCAAAGTCAACATAAACGTAAGATATATTATCATGTATGCATACGTTTCCTGCTGAAAGGCAACTCATCAATAGGACCTGGTACTATGCCTTATAATTACTATAAACTTGGTTAAGAAATGTGGGAAAATTGGACGGTACAAACTTCTATATCAATTTGTATACCAGCAGTAGCGGAGTTAACATCATATAAAGTCTTCTACATTGCCACTATAAAAGGCAACTCACAATGTATAATATGTACTGAGCCTTCAAATGATATCAACACAATGGTTGCCGATTTGGTACATGGTACTAAAACGATGGTTGCCGAGTCGTCACCTGGTGCCAACACAAAGGAATTCAAGGTATGCTAGATTTCACCAAATTGAGCATTATATTTACTTACGAACATCTGTTACTCCAGCAAATCAATAAACTCTGGTCTTGATCGATATCGGTTATCATATGACATCATTTAGTTAAATATTTACTAATTATATATGTGTATGCATGTGGGAATAAGAGAAAAGGTATAAAGACCGGATATTAGGGCAGACAATAAAAAATACTTTAGGAATTAAAATAAATATAAATAGATCTGTCTTGAATGAGGATACCACATTTGCCGCAAGTTGTCTTTTTCCTGTGCGAATGTTGGCCACTCTGAAGATGGGACTTGAAATGAAGTCCCAAAAATTCGTAAAAAAGGAGGGGAGAATCTTGTTCCAACGTCATTTTCAGACAAGCAGCTAATGGAGGGCTTGAAAATGAAGGGACAAGTGAGAATCCATCAATCAAGGCCAAAAATCGGTGCACCTGGAAATGTAAATGGTTCAAGATTTTACCGACCTACGAGTGCTATCAGTTGTCCCGCACACGCAAATGCAGAAAAGAAGCAAGTTTCAACATAACTGCGCAAAGTACAACAACATTTAATCTTTTACTAGTTGCGCAACACTTAATACACAGTTGCATTTATATTAGTTCTCTGCAATAAAACAGTATGTCACTGTTATATATGTAATTGAATAATGTCTTCATTACAGCAAAATGTGATCACCGATGTCGATCAAGGCCAGCGTGTGTGGATTTGCTGGAGTAACGTGTTGAGAAGTAGTTTTAATTCTCAATTTTGGTGAAATTTAGCATATCTTGCAATCCATGATGTTGATACCATGTGCCGAATTTACAAACATTGTGTTGGTGTCATGTACCGACTCGGCTACCATAGTGTTGGTACTAGATGCCGACACGACAGACATAGATTTGGAACACTTTACAAGCTCGATGTGTGTTATATATGGTGATTTGGCTTTGAAGTTGCATTGTCGAAGACTTTTTATGTTATTTACTCCACTCCTGCTCGCATACACATTGGTAAATGAGATTATACCGTTCAATTGTCCAACGATCCTTGACCAAATACGTATTTGGCATAGGGCTTAGTACTGGCTGCTACTGATGAGTAGCCAGTTAGCACGAAATGAATTTGCACACGAGATTATACGTTTTGTTTATGTTGACTTTGGTTTATACATCTGATCCTATTTAAACTAACTTATTACTCGGTGCGCAACACTTAATACACGATTGCATATATTTTAGTTCTCCGCAACAAA
>JAQBSW010006436.1:0-48520 GCA_029291075.1 Eudiplozoon nipponicum | reverse complement strand
ACCAGAAGGATAAACCAAACGCAGCATGAACGGAAAGTATAATCTCATGCACATTCGTTTCGTGCTTACTGGCGACTCATCAGTAGGAGCCGGTATTACGCCCTTTAACCACTTTATATTTGGGTGAGGAATGTGTAAACCTGTTTATATGTAAATTTTTATAAATAAATATATATGTATACGTTTTGTACACAAATATTTACATGGTTATCGAGCTGAAAATTTATAGAACTACATAGAGATATTCCAAATTACAATTTATCCAATGATAATTGATTCAAAACGAAGCAAATAATTTCCTGCTTAGCAGAAGTGCAATTGATAGAACAAAATATACAATGAACAAGGCTTTCGATAACGATAAATTTAAAAATTTCTAATTAACGAAAAAAAGGATAATTAACTTTTTACAAAATGGATAGTTAACAACTGTAGTTGCAACCTACCGCCGGGACATGGCTTTGTCATCAGTTCTGTGCATGGTGGGCAGACCTCGTCAGAGTGACAATGATGATTTACAAAATGATCGCAAGGATGTGCCCGGCTGCATGGTCTATCGCACGCTGGCGGCTTTGTGCCACATGGCTGGGGCGGATGAAGAATATTAAAGCCACAGTGGCATATCAACTGAATAAAAACCAGAAAGCACGAAATGATGAAGTGAACTTATAAAACATAATTGAAACACATGCATTATTCCTTTCCTTAGCTCATTATCGAAAATAAAGCTAGAAAATTTACTGAAGGAAACAGAATACAATGGCAGCTTATGTTCGAGTTGCATACTATGGACTAAACTATGATCAAGTAGTTGGATTGTCCTTCAACCAAAGTTTCTCGATGAATAAGCACGGTATGCAGTCAGCAAGTTAGTTTCACTACACAATATTAATCCAGTTGCGAAACTAAAATCCTCCACTTTATGCCTCATTAAACTTCGGGCTAATTCATCGTTAATATCTTTTAGCATGTACAGTGACAGGTTTATTCACTGTGTCTACGAAAAAGGTTGTCACAGGCGTAAAGCCGTGTCAAATTTGCTCTCCTACCACAATCAATACACTTACGTCAAGCTACTCCAATTGACTAAAAAATAACATTCAGGTAATAACATGCACGTGATGTGGGTTCTTGCACTAACGGAAAAACAGAGAAAGATGATTTCTGTTATGTTAAAAAGCCCGGTTATTCTAAACAGATAATGCACTTCATCGTTGTGTGCAAGGCCATCTGAAAATAGAATTCTGTGGAGGTACATGTATCTGCAACTCTACATTTCACATTTGCTGTGTGACTGACACCAAACTACACCCGACGCTTGCGAAACAGGCAGCTGTCAGCTCGAAGTTTTGCAGAAGACATGGCGAATTAAAGAATTATGGTGTGATTGGAGATAGCAAACAAGTTCCAATATATCATTATTGAAGCCAAGCATGATTCAAGCTTTTCCTTCACAGGATGCACTTCGGTACGCTATCAGCGGTAGATTGCTGAGGAGAAGCATATGCGTTTCTGACGGCTTTCTGAACATGTATATTTTTTTCTCACCGTCCGGATATTTGAACGAAATACACGCGACTATGAAGCGGACGTTCAATTGTATTGCGATGGCTAAAATACTGTGGTAAAATCCACTGACTACACATGTAGAGAATCTCTGGGATGGTCTCGTGTTCTGGACGGACGACAACCGTTGCCTGCCTATCAGAACGTTGTTTATCCGGGTACGGTGTCATGCCATCGTCGGTAGTTGTTCAAATAACTCATTTTTCCACTTGGAAAAGGGCTAAGACTTGGCGCATCCATGGTAACTGCTCGCAGAACCAGACTACCCGCCTGGAATGCAGCCTCGACAAAACTACGGCTTATAGCTTTTCAGTGAAGTAAAACTTTTGCTGCAACATACGTTAGGAGAAAAGTAACATCCCGCCTGGCTGGATTACGCTTGCATTCGAGCGAAAGCAGAATTGCCTTTTCCTGTGTGGCAGAAGCAATTCTGATCTCATGAGGACAGGCAATGTAGACAAGGCAAGATTTTTACATCTCTTACATGATAGTCCAAAGAAGACGAGCAAGCCCCAATTGCCTGAAATATCTACGCGTATAACTGGAATAAACGGACGTGTTCCTTCTCTTGTTAGTACAAGCAGTCTCGCCTTATGCAGGCTATAAACTGGACTTTGGATTTCAAAGGGTATTGGTGATGCTTGCCCAACGTCAGTAAATACATCAAGGCAACGCCTTCCTGCGTGAAGAACTTTGGAGCCAGTGCAGTATTTGTTAACAAGTATTATGTTCATAATAGACCTGAAGCACAATTGTTAAAACCAACAAGGACAACAAATGTAGAAATCAAACAAAAATAAAAGCATACTTCCGAGTAAATAACACCACGCCAGCACGGAAGACATTCGCCCGGATGACACGTGTCTTCACATTTGTGAACACCACAAGCAAGTCGTCGCCCACAGATTTCATGACAAGTATGATCCTCCTTACAAACACAAGAAGAAAAAGAACAACAAAACAAATGTTAAAATTCTAAAACGATATTATTAAGGTAAATTGTCAAATTATCACGTGCTAACTCAAGAAAAGGGCTTCTTAGGTAAAAACAAAATACATGCTTACCAGCCGTGCAGACTTATATATGTCGCAAAATAATGTAACGCTAACAATTGAAATACTAAATAAGAATTAATAAATGCAACAAAAAATGCTAGTGTTGCCATTTCCGCATTGTCATGCAGCCTAATGACCGACAGCGAAACTATAAATGGTAGCATCAACTATCTAATAACCGATAAACTACACCGTCTTGATAGGTAGGCTTAGTACATCAAATTTTTTTAGGTACCTATGTCAGTCCAGATCACCGAGAGCATGCTAGTATCAACAGTATGGAATGTTGATTCAGCACATCCATTAGTTACGGAATGCAGCCCCATCTATTTAACGCCGCAAAGCTACAAGCTCCTATGATTTTTTCAAGCTTATTTAGGGACGGTGGCGATATAATTTCTAGACAGCTGACTATCCATTTTCATACTAAATGGAATGGGGATACCGTGCAGCTTGTCTGGAGTAAGTCGACCACCATTCCTATCTTCACAAATGGCAATTGTAATATGTGTGATAACTATCGTGGCGTTGTTGTTTTCACCTATATTGATTGGGTCGTTTGTGCGAATTCCCTCAGAATTTATTATTAGAGCGTCATCCAGCCGAGACTTAATTATCCATCTCCGCAGTCAAAGTGTTCATTTGCGCAGTCAATACTCTTCCAATTCGTCAGAAACTATCTTGTTAAACCTAGCACAAATGCTTTATTGATATTCAATCATTTATCGTATTTTGCTCGCATAAAGCGCATCCATTTATTAAAAAAATACAAATATTTATTATTTTATGTTCAATTGTGCTGTTCGAAGGCTGCTTCCATCATTGTGCTGACTGCTTCATCATAATACGCGCACTTCTGTGAGGATTTTCTGTTTAATTCATGCCAGCCGTAGAAAGGACCCTTGGTGCGTTCTCGGTTTCAAAGGTGGTTATTGCTACATCTTCCCCCCCTAGGAGTCGGCCTTGGCACCCTATTTAAACGATCAAGTGCGACAAATCGTGGTCCAGCAGGCATGTTAACGAAAACTTTCTTATACTCTGCGTCCACCCTATTTACACGATACGGACCATCATTGACAGCCTGCAGCGTCATGGGCTCGATCTTCGCGACCGATCCTTAGGCGAGTGCGTGTATGTCGTCTTGCACAGGCTTGTCGCTGTGTGGCGCCTACATATTCAGTTAACTGTTTTAGGTGCTCATGAATATCCGCGTTTGTGCAGCGCTCATGGGAGCCTGAGATTACGGATTCACCTGGCAGTCTAACATGCCCTCGATAGTTTGTTGGAGCGAATCCTGTAGCTGTTGATGCTGTAAATCGCATGGCCCGCTCGACCAAATGTAAAATTTCTCTTCAGGATCCCGTGTTCGCGTGGCATCAACATCGCAATACTTTTTTCATCGTTCGGTGTGCTCACTCAGCCATCGCGGTGCTCTGCGGGTGGTAATTGGCTGCGCGGGAATGTTTTATGTCAAGGCCTTGCACCATTGATAAAATTCTCTCGACTCGAACTGTGCAACCTGGTCGGTAACAATAACTTGTGGTGCACCAAATCGACTAAGCCATCGCTCATCTAAGCACTTTACAATCTTCTCTGTTGTGATTTTCTTCCGTGGTACAAACTCTACCTATAGGGTAAACTTATCGACCCTGGAAAACCCATAGGCTACCCTGCCACGAGCTACCGCCAGGGAACTTATCAGATCAATATGCAGAAACTGGTTCCGTGCAGCAGAACTGAAAGCAATCGGGATGACATTTTCTCTTTTTTGAGGCTTACAACGCTGACATGTAGAGCACTGTTGACAATAGCTACGAATTTCTTTGTACATGCCAGACCAATACAATCGCGACTGTAAAGTCTCAATGAGTCGCCAGGCGCCGGGATGTTCCAATATTTCATGCCAGAAGACTATCAATTCTGTTCGTAAATACTTCGGCACAAACCATTAAACTGTTTGTCCTTCTTTTCGCACCAATAGGCCGTTTTTCAGGTTCAACGCTTTATACGGTGCGGAAACCACTGCATCGTTTTTTAACTGACTGACTATTTCCTGGGATGTGGCAACATTTACCTGTTCTTCAGAAACTTTGATAAATAGCGAAACTCACACAGCGGAAATTCTGCTGAGCGCATCGGCTGCCGCATTCTTGATACCGGCTCTATGATGAATTGATACATCGTATTCCTCGAGCTCTTCAATGGCTCGATGTATCGCTTTCTACTCAATAACCAGTGATCTCCAATGCACTAGTGCATTGTGGTAGGTATAGACGTTCACCGATGAAAAAATACATACTTTCGTTGTGCCTATTATACGGCAGTTAATTCTTTTTCTGTAACGGTATAGTTTTGCTCCGCTTTAGTGAGTGTTCGACTTATATATTGCGCCGGACATTCTTCCGATTGTAACACTGCACCTATCCAAATATCTGATTCGTCTGTAACAAGTGAAAAGCCACCTACCGGGAAAGGCAAAATACTTGAGTCTATTAATTTTTATTTGCATTGGATAAACTCTTCTTGAGCCTACTCCGTCCAACGAAAGGGTATCTTGGCATTAGTTACATTAGACAAGGATTGTTGTGTAACCGCCACCCCTACAAGATATGGTCTGTAGAAATTTACCATACTAATAAACCGACGCAATAGTTTTTTTATTACTAGGCACTGGATAGTCCTTGATAGACTGTACATTTGAATCTAATAGCATACATCCCCCCGCCGAGACCGAGTGACCCAGGAACTACACTTGCCGACCCATCTGAACTTTTTCTGGATTAAAATTTAATCGTAATTCTACGCCTTTGGACAGCCTAATACGTAATTGGTGTTGAGTAGTGGCCCATATAATAATATAGTCAGCGTAAGCTGTTGTACAGGGTTATTCGGACACGAAAGAGTTAATTCTTTGGAAAACGTTTGGTGCGCTCTTAAGACTAAATGGTATCAGAGTGAATTGGAAATGACCTTGGGGTACTTGCACCGCTAACTTCCATCGGTCTTCGGGCCGAATGCCAATTTGCCAAAATCCCTGTTTAAGATCAAGCACGGCAAAAAATTTCCTTCCCGTTAGTTGTAGGAACAGATCACGCATAGACAGAAATGGATATGGGTCAGGTTTAGTCACCAAGTGTAATTGCCAGAAATCAGCCTAAATCTGCTATAGCGAGTATTGCGCTGTTTATAATGGCCTGATGATGGAGCCGGAAAGGAGGCTCCGAAACGTTGCCAGTCAACGAAGATTAGATCGTACCTCATTTCCAGTGGTTAATATGGCGATGTTGCAGCCTTCGAAAGAAAGGGACGAATCCGCAACCAGAAAAACCGAAGATCAGATCGATGCGTACTTGGAAGTAGGAATCAATCGTATCTTTGCGAAACTGAGAGTGAAAAGCAACAACCCGCGGACGCAACTCGCGGTGAGTCTACAAATGTTGCATTGATTTCGAAACTCGTTCCACCACCCGAGCAGACAACTGATCTCCACCTTCACCTGACGGGTACATATTTCATTTGTGGAATTCGATGCTTGACATAAATTTGCTCTCGTAGGTTTTGCGTTGTTTAACGCACAAGCCACTGGTAATACTGACACATCAGCTCCAGTATCCAATTGCATTATTACTGGTTGCCCGTTGAAGAATTCTAAAAATTTAACTTTAATCAAATTCCTTACATGTGGCAGCGTTTCTCATACTTCTTCTTCGAAGGCCATTTGATATTGAACACTTTTAGGGTGCTATGTTGGTCTTCTCCCGATCTACAAATCTGAGCCTCAAAAGGATTGTTCTTTTGGGCATGATCTTGACTATCTTAATTGGTGAGATGGTGGACCCTATTTGGCCATTGAACTGGCCGTTCTCGATGAGCACTATACTGATTGTGCGTCCTCTTATACGATGTATTCTTCGAAGCTGACGTCTTTATATATCGACCTTGCTTCCAAGCCACTAGTGGTCGCCTTTCCATCCAGTAAGGGTTTCAGTCTGTACAATTCTGAAAACATCTCCCGAGACCTGGCTCGGATGTGATCAAACACTCGTCTTTTATATTCTTCATACGCCAGGTCGACAACCAATTATAACTGGACTGAAACTGTCCAGTCAACTTATTCCTGGAAAACCACGCGCACAATAGGTGCTTCTAATGAAAATGCTTGTGCTCGAATTGAGGCTTCAAATTTTTCTAAATACCTTTCCACATCCAAGGTTGTAAGCATTAGCTTAAAAACGGTCGGGAAAAACTCGGATAAAAATACCGGAATATTTCAGTTTGCTTCGGCTTGGGCGCGGCTCCCATTGTTGTTTTCATCTATATTGATTTGATCGTTTGTGCGGATTCTCTCTGAATTTATTATTAGTCTGTTATCCAACGGAGACTTAATTATCCCTATCACCGCAGTTAAAGTGTTCATTTGTGCAGTTAATACTCTTGAACAGCATCATGTATAACGCCGTCCAACAAAAGCCGCCTTTCTAGAAATCAAGGGCGTATTTGACTTACTCGATCGAAATATTCTATTCGATATTCTGTAGAGAATACTTACGCCATTAACATTTGTAAATATTTTAAGCGGTCTCTGCATAGATACTTCTGGTTGCGTTAAGGTCTACAACAAATTGACATACCACTCGGCTACTAGCAGTGGTGTTCGTCAAGGATGTCCACCTTCCACATTTTTGTTTAATTTTACGATAAATGCTGTTATGAGCAATGTGAAACTCTAGACGTAGTTGACAGGCTTATATGCCCTGTCAGTTCAATCAACAACTCAAGCAATATTTCAGACGAGATATGGAGAAACGCGAGTATTTCACTCTGCCATAAAAAAGTTGTGTTTATAATGTATTTGTACGCGAAGTTTTATTATACCATAGTTGTTTGAGAAGCATCGCACATGTAGATTACCAACAAAGATAAATCAACGATAACATCTGTAGAGGTATATCAGGTTGTTAACAAGTGCTTCACGTTAGAAAGACAAACAAGGCTCCATCAACTGCATTAGTTTGCCGCGTTTTGCGTATGCCTTCAATACGATTGTCCTGCACTAGTGGGGCGTAAGAAAGGAGGCTGTTAAATTTTGACATAACAAAAAAAGAAAAGTCAACTACACTAAAATTAGGTAGTATGTAACCCTTTCCTCTATCAAGATAGGGTCCACATGCGTATCGTAATGCTTGGTTGGAAAGCCTGAGCGGTATGGCATCGAGTCCAGCTCAATGGCGATCTTGTTTCAGATTTTTAGTAGAATAATCTTCGCAACAGAGTTAGCTGCGATGCTTGACTGTGCGTATGACACGATACAATGGCAAACTCAAGGAAGCTGTATTGCCAAAGTTGCCTCGCCGTAAAACTTATTTGGCCATAATGGTGTTGTGTACAGGTCTAGCTTGTCTCACATCCGTGCGTTATCTAAGTAAATATAATCATATTAACTAGATCCACTCCATCCCAAATCACTTTCTCTTAATAATTTTTTTGCCGAAATTATTATTTTTGTAAATACTTCCTACTTTTTTGTAATTTTTCTAATGGTTACACGACTTACATATTTCTGTGAATTATGATGAGTATGATGACTTAGTTATCTCTAACTCTGGCATGATACGAATCAGCACTTACAAATTAAAAATAGAAGCCACTTTCATTTGACAAACTTTAGCTATTTTAATTTTTTTAAACTATGGATTTGTTCATATAAAGCGCAAGCCATTAGCCAAAATTTACATTAAAAATTATTTAACATGAATTTCTGAAGCTTGGCGCCGGCGCTTCCAGCTATCTCCCAATTCTTGTTTATCTTAATTATTGCTCTACCAAGCCCCGTGCCATAGGCGATGGACTTGCAAAAATTCTTTTATTGCAGCGCCATTGAAAGCAATCTGGGTGACTTTTCGTTTTATCGCCAACTTACAAAGCTGACACATAGTGCACCTATGACAGTAGCTACGAATATCTTTAGGCATGTCGAGTTAATACACACGCAAATGTACTGCGTCGACGAGGCGCCCACGCTACGTTGACCCAGAGTTTCCTGCCTAAAAGCAGTCAGTTCTGCTCGCATTGACTCCGGCGCAACCGCTGTACCATATTTGATTCTTCCCGTAACTGTTAACAAATTATATATGATGCGGAAAATGGTGTGTCGATTTGTAGTTGCCTGACTACACCTTGGCATGTGGCATAATTGCCCTGTACTTCAGAGAACTTGATAGGTAGCGCTATCTAAACAGGAGAAATTCAATTGCACGCATCGATACAGCACTCTCGATACCAGTTCGATAGTGAATTGTTACATCTTATTCCTCGATCATTTTAATAGCTCGATGTACTCGTTTTTTTCTCCAAACCTAGTCACCGTCAATGCACCAGTACCTATTGGTGTATACCAAAATAGTTAATGTTTCGTACAACACACTGAATTGTTAGTAGTTCCTGTTCAAAGACCGTATAAATTTGCTCCACTTTCGTGGGTGCGCGACTTACACACGTTCCGGGCGTCCGTCGGCCAGTAACACTGCTGCAGTGTCTAAGTCTATACCGTCTATCAGAATTGACATGTCTCTTGCTTGTACAGAAAAATAACGGTGTCTATCAATTTCTGTTTACATTGGGTGGCTGCTTGAACCTCCTCAATCCATCGACACCGTATTTTAACACTAGTTAGTATAGACAAACGTTGATAAGCAACCGCCATCTCCATAATAAATGGTGCATTAAAATATATTGTGTCAATCAACTGACGCGATTGCCTTCTAGTGGTTGGTAACGGATAATCCTTGATAAGCAGTACGCTGGAATACGACAAAATGATATGGTTCTCTCCACCTAACCATATTTTTCGAGAAGAGTTCTCGTCAGCGTGGTTGGCAGACCATCTGAGAGAAGGAAAACTGAGGATGATACTTAATTGTGGTATTATGGCTGGATTTTATTATATACATCGAAATAAATAAATAATTGCTTAAAAAATAGCACAGATTAATATAACAAATGCGATGCATCTACTAGACTGATTTCGCACTTAATGAACATACGTCAATAGTAACCAGAATTTCTGTGAGGAGAAGAGAATAACTAAATGGAGTCTATAAAAGGTTATCAACATACTGTTCACGAGATAGACGAACTTGCCGCATTCTACATGTGTGTGCAAATAGCATACGTTTTATTTAATGATGTAACGATTTAAATGAAAATGTGATTCCTAAAGTCTATCGAGGCTTTCGATGACATATCTGGTGTTCAGAAAGGAAATTATTCTCCAAGATCATGAAGATGGCCTCCTTTACACTATTTACACATTACACAAAATATGCGTGTAAGATTTTCTCTCGAAATCATCATCATCATCATCATCATCATCATCATCATCATCATCATCATCATCATAACCACCATGATCATCATCATCATGCCCAGCCATACAAAAGTCAAAAGTGACTAATGTTTCACTGCCATATAACCATAAGGAGTGAAAAAGTATATAAATGAAGACAGAAATAATATCAGACGAATTTGAGAGAGAGAGAGAGAGAAGGAATACCTAGTTACTATGAGTAAATTTATCAGGATAACTAACAGAAATGAGGCAACTAAACCTCTCCACAACAGCATTATGGCCAAGTTAGCATTCGGTCAAAGCGACATCAGCAATACTGTTCTAGTGCGCAAACATTAATGAGGTTGAAAATTCCATTTTTGTCTGTGGCACAATATCGACTCCGGCCACTGAGGGACCGGGTTAAACTCGCACTTTAATGAATCGCCCCATTTTCTCGTGCAGATCTTTTTGCATCTCTCAGTTTTAATATGAGCCGACATGTCAAAAGATGTCAGATAACTAATACAATTTTTTTACATAAACTATTGTTACAATTAATTCTTCTTCTTCTACTACTATTAAAAAACAGCATCGCAGCAGCATAATATGCGCATGCTTCGCGCTACGAAATTCACAGTATTATGTTACCTGGGAATACACACTGTCTCCCGTTCGAAGTGGAGAGATGAGACTGTTAGGCTGACCTCTCTTTATTGGCTATCAGTATGGCACAACGATTCATAAATGCCAACAGGCCACCATGCCAACAATAAGTTATATTCTGCAGTGACAATACTATATGAGGACGAAACATAAATGTGCAGTTGTGACTGTGGATAAAACTCATTATGAGCGTAATCAAATAAATCAGGGCTACATCAAGACTTACATCACAGCACGTTCTTGAGCATTTGTGTCGTCCACAATTCATTTTGCTTTTACACTTCTTTTCACATTTCAGCTGTGTTGTGCCTGCAGCCAGAAAAGTAAAAAAAACATCATTCATTAACCAAGTACTTTTATTAAATATTCTAGTTGAGTTAATAATTGTAATAGTATCTCAGATCTGGTATTAAATATTCTAGTCGAGTTAATAATTGTAACAGTATCTCAGATCTGGTATTATTTTTAGGATGAAAATAATAGCAACATTCTGGAGGCATACTGGAAACATTTTATTTGACACGCTATAAAGTAAACCACCATTAAATCTGAAAATAATCCCAAGCATATGAACAACAAACTTATTTATTAAATCCAGTTAGAAAGGCACTAAAGCATTAGTACTATTCAATTATAACTTGCAAAACAACAAAGAGTATACATCATCATCATCATCATCAAGCACAGCCATACAAAAACCAAAAATGACTAGTGTTTCATTGTCATTTGACTAAAAGAAGCGAGCAAAAATATATAAATAACGACAAAAATAATAATTTAGACAAAAATCATTAGTGAGATTAAAGAAAGAGAGAGAGAGCACCTAGTCACTATGAATATATTTATCGAGATAAATAACGGAAGTGAGATAAGCTAAACCTCTACATACACCATTATGGCCAAGTCAGCATCAAGACAAAGAAACATCAGCAATACAATACCATGAGCACATTCGCAAAGAATTAAATATACCTTCACTACTACGAAACTTTATTTGTTTCCTTGTACGATCAGCCACACCAAATGTCCTGATAAAACAAACTAATATGTAGTAAACATAACGAGCTCAAAAGTTATGACATCTGGTCACTAGATTTAATAAACGCTTTGATGTTAGCAGAAATGGCAAACAAGTTTGCAGGCTTGAATACATAGGAAGACAAGCCGAGATTTGTTAAAGCTTTTATTTCATAGCACTCAAGATGCTATTTTTTCGATATCGGCTGCGGCCGCGTGTAGCCCAGCAAAAGCATAGGCACAATTGTTTCAATTTCCAGTACACGGAAATTCGGACACAACAAGGCCACCGCATGGAGTAGAATTTCAATCTAATTCTATCTGCCAAAAGACTGTGGTCAGATCCATTAACTGACTCCTACAACATCCATGATAAGCTCTGCTGTCTTCGAAAAAAGACGACCAACATCAGCTTACCACAATGTGGTATATTTGATTGATTTACATGTCAACATCCCATTTGCATAGGTCACATCAATGAGCTTTATAGTAATCTGCCCCTTGTGGTGCTTCAAAAATGAGTTCACCAAAACCAGGTTACCTTTATCTGAACTATTTTCAGCTGGAATCCAACTTCCTACAGCTTCATTTACCGCGAAATCTAAACATAGTTTGACGTTGAAATCACAGGTAATCACTGAGATTATGCAACGCCGCTCCAATTCAGAGGGAAAATCTGATAGCTCCTAAAAAATCATTCATTTCATTAACAGAATGACCCAAATGAGACATTTTAGAAAGCTCACAACAATTGTAATCTCATAGAGACGAGCAGTATGGATACCGCACTTGTGCAGCTCAGAAGCCACAAAAAATGATTTCTTTGCATGGCAAGAGCCCATGGATAACATATTTAGAATCTAGGCGGCATGCGAGAACCAGTGAAGGCTACGGGAAATCCACAGTGTTTTGTGCCGGTACAAAAGAAATGTCGCCAGTCGCCTTCCTCCAAGTTACTCCCGAAACGGCATTTTACAACAAAGTCAGAACAGAGAGGTATATCAAGTGCTAACTGACCTCTGATTGAAAGTCTCAGATTTACACTATCATTATTTACTCTCCAACCATGGGCAACCCAATTCCAGGCCCATCCGCAGTAATTTTTTTTGCTTATCCATCCTACAAGACATTACAAATAAGACGGCATGCCGAACCACGCAGTATGGAATAATCTTCTATTGTTTTCATACGTCTACGTGGATCATATCATCATAATTATCAACAACAGCTAATAATAACAAATTATTCATTGACATATAACCATAAGAAAAATAACAACAAACAAAAAAATAAAAATGAAAATAACTTTAAAATATAGTAATAGCAACTAGGTACCCTCTCATAACTCTCACTAATAATTTGTGCATAAATTATTATTGTCACTATTAATAAAAATTTCTTGTTTCTTGTTTCCCTTCTTATGGTTATATGGTAGTGAAACATAAAATACTATTTGCTTTTGTAGGGCTGTGCATGATGATAATGATGACGATGATAACAAAAGCGCACGTACAAATTCATCGTACACACGATTTTTGCAACAAAGTGAGATACTCGTGTATCTCCATAAATAGCAAAGGTTGGAAAAAGCTACTCTAGTATTCGAGATTGATTTTCAAATTATTATAATCTAGGTTGCGGTCTTGATATAAACACCTGACCCATAAATTACTTAGATATGTGCGGTAGGATGGCTCAGTGGTTAGAGCACCAGATTCCGAAGCAGACGTGCCCAGGTTCGAGTCCTGTCCGCGGCATATTCTGGCCAGTACATGATGAGTTCCCAATAAGGACGAAAGCGGTCTACTGGATGAATTGCCTTTTCTACACCATACAACTCTTAGTTTATACTGACATATGTAAGTAATTAATGGGTCAGGTGTTTATATCAAGACCGCAACCTAGAATATAATAATCGTTATCACCATCCGCGCAACCAATGTTCGTTTAATGACTTTCAAATTGTTTGTGGGATGTGATTTCCGTTGAAAAAGGCTATCGAAACCGGTAGTCGAAATATCTGGAGTAAAATTGAAGACAGTGGATTCAAACACCTTGTTGGATACAACAAGGGCCAGGTAATTAATCAATTCCTTATCGCGCAACATATTTCATTTAAAGCATATTTAGGTATCAAATACGGTGCCAAGTTAGTAAGGCTAAGTAACAGATATAACCGCATCAAGAAGCAATTAGTAAGGCAAGTGGCACTTGATTTAATGATTGTCAAATTGTCTGTGGCATGTGTTTTCCGTGGATGCAACCATTTAGTTGGGTACAACAAGAGTCAGGTAATTCTCTTATCCAGCCCGTCACTCACATTGCTTTCATTATTGATACTGCTACGAAGATGTAAAAATGGCAACTACGTTCGAATCCCCATCTTCTGGCCGTATAGCTGATTTGAGTGATAGGCTATCCTGTAAAGTAACTTACATATAGATTGTGTGAATTTTATTCCGAAAGACGGAACGATAAATGCTAATTTATAAAATGTGGCCTGGGCAAAATCTTAGTTATCGAATAATAAAAAAATATCGTCTGCACAGATAAGATCGACTAAACTAGCGCCAGGGAGAAATTCAACGCCTGCGTCCTGAACGCGTTGAAGAGTATAGTTGATTATGGCGTCCAGTTCGTAGGATTCGTAAAGCGTTTTAGTGCAAGCTACGCTGTGGATGAAGAGCAGAACCGATCTGATGCTGCTAGTGAGTTGGCAACAGCGTCGAAGCGAAACAACTAACTTTAATTTTACGCTCAAAATCTATGTAGAAGTAATGGCTATTCTGCCAAAGAGGCATGAGTGTCATCATTTTCTGAAGTCGAACTTGTCACATATTCAAAGGATCCTCAATCTGCGACATATTGCAAAAGGCATGGTTAGCGATGAATTGACCTCTCGATATTATTACGAGATAAAAATAAAAACAACGTTTGAATTGACAGACTTGCGGTCTTATGAGATAACTCAAAGCCACCAAGTGTCGATGGCTTTCCTTTTGAATGCTTCAAGTTCGATGGATGACATAGCTTCTATGCAAGCTATTTACTATATTCTTGAGAGAGGAATCTGTCCAAAAGAATTCAAAGAACATCCTTGTCGTTCCTATCCACGAGAAGAATGACATTAGCACACCTGTGAACTACCTCGGTATCCGTATCTGACTCGTATTGCGGCAAACACTGGGTCGGTCTCAACCCAATACTTTGATGGAAATATTTCGTATATCATTATTATACTTCTCAGTCAAAAATTAATCACAAGAATCATATTTCCATTAGTCGTTTATTTTCCTGGTTGGTTAGTATCATTAGATAAGCTTGTGTCGCATATCGGTATCTATATATATATATATATATATATATATATATATATATATATATATATATATATATATATATATAGTTATATAGTTATATATATATATATATAATCATTGATTTTGCGAGTTTTAAATTTTTTTGTAAATCAAATTTGCGAACATGAAATAAACACTAATCCCATTGTACCTTACCAGTCGCACAAAATAGGAAAACTATCATTCGCCACACGTACAGACACGTTTCGACATACCATGATCATCATCAGTGTACGACGGCAAACTGATTAGCGAAGAACTAACTGCAATTCGTAGATTTGGAAATCAAAATTACATATGCGGCTCTCACCCCCACATTGTAGTCGACTGTAAATGTTAACTGCAGTCACAAACATAAACTTTATGCAGCATTCGCCACATATCCAAATATTTAATACAATTAAACAATCATTGATTGCACGGGTGGTGGGAAGAAATCTTTAAATAAAGTTTGCGAGCTTGAAATATGCACCAATTCAAATGTATTTAACCAGACGTCGAACAACGTGGCAAAACTACCGTCAGTCACACATACAGACGCATAATTGACTAATTAGGATCAATCCAAAATTCATATATGATTTATGAAAATCCGATATGCGGCTCGCACTCCTAGTAGTCTCATGTGCTTCTTACTTGACAGTAACTTTCGGTTGTAAAATTGTTATGCAGTCCTGAATATGAAATTTTAGTAGCTTTCGCCAAGTTTACACAAGTTATACAATTAAAAAAGAATGCATTGAGCGAGTGGTAAAAACAATTCTTGAAGTTAAGTTTGCGAGCTTGAAATAAGCACCAATCCCATTGTCTTACTAGTCATACAGCATCGAAACAATATAACTAATACACATATTCATACAATTATGTGAAACTGCAGCCACTGGATGTTAATTTACCTTTTGCACATGTCAGACGAATTGTTAAAATCGTACTATTTGAAATGATTCAATACAAGAGTGATCTCAGTGGATCGGAAAATGCAAAATAAACCGGCCAGGAGAAATAGAACATAAAAAGTTTACTTTTGTATCTGAATGAGAGCAAAGATTACTCATTCGACATTTGCCAATAATTTGTACCGTCCTATTATCCCACATTCTCCACACAAATATATAGTGGTTAAAGGGCGTAATACCGCCTCCTACTGATGAGTCGCCAGTAAGCACGAAACGAATGCACTTGATATTATACTTTCCGTTCACGTTGTCTTTGATTTATCCTTCTGGTCACACTTGAACTAATTTGTTACTAGGTTCGCAACACCTAATACATACTAGCATAAGCATTAGATCTCCGCAACAAACAGTATTTAACTGCTATATATTGAATTCAATGATGTCATGTTTATCGCGAAATGTGATAACTGATATCGATCAAGGCCACAGTATATGGATTTACTGGAGTAACAGGTGTTCATAAATTTTTGTTATACTCAATTTCGGTGAACTGTAGCATAATTTGATATCCATCATGTTAGTACCATGTACCTTTTCGGTACTATAAAGTTGTTATCGATTACTGACACAATAGCCATGGTTTTAGTATCTTTTACAGACTCGGTATACATATATTATATGGTGTAAGTTACTGTTGAAATCGCATTGTCGAGACTTATATATTGTTAGCTTCACTATTGCAGGTTTACACATTCGTCTAGGAGACTTTACCGTCCGATTATCCCACATTCCTCACCCACATATATAGTGGTTAAATGGCGTAATACCGGCTCCCACTGATGAGTCGCCAATAAGCACGAAACGAACTTCCACATAAGATAATACCTAACGTTCATGATGTCTTTGGTAAATCCTTCTGGTCACAGCTGATCTAATTTGTTACTAGGTTCGCAACACCTAATACATACTTGAATACAGCGCAAATCCTGAAAGCTATTTCGAATTGAACATTTCTCCTAGGAAAAAATGAATGCGAATAAAAATAAAACCATAAAATGACAATTTATGCTTTAAGTAACGATGATACGAAGCAGCTTCTTCACTAAGAATTTCAAATTGACAATTCGCAACTGCTTAAAAGACCACATTACAAGCCGGGAATTTAACATGAATTGAAATTAGGGCAATGGCGTACCCTTTTCAGCGCACTGCCTAGCAAACTCAGTGCAGGCCAGACTTTTTGTAGTACGTGTACACCGACACGTGACTGTGATTCTCAAATCACAAGCAGGACACTCCCCATTGTGACACTTTGAACGGCAAGCATGTCCACATATAGAGTAACGCTTTTCACAGATATTTGGGCACAGTTGAATTGGATCAGTGCAGCTAATTCTCCCTCCGAGTTCATCGCCACTCGAAACCTAGATAAGAAAGAATAATAAAACAATAAATGTGACGCAACACTTGAAATTTTAATTAGGTCATGACAAGGCCAATCTATCGGATTATAAAAGAAAAACAAATTTCGGAAGTTGTAATTCTAACAAAATGAATTCATTTTCAGAAAATGAAAACTATTCCGGTAGAAAAACTGAGTCGTTATTATCCATTTAATATAATCAAGGTTGCGAACTTGATTATACGAAATGTTATATATACAGTTCTTAATTTATCCTTACAAATGCGTTTACTTAATGGGTCAAGTGTTTGCATGAAGTTCGCAATCTTGGTTAAAATAAATGTTATCACCGCCCGCGCAACCAAAGTTCTTTCAATTTCTTTATTATCCAATTTGACTAGGACTGACTGCAATTGTATTTTTCACGTAAAAGTTTATCCGCAATATGCCTTACATAAGTCTGGGCTACGCATACGAATTGTGGACATTCGTATAACGTGAACGAACCGGGGCAATTTATTGATCCTTATTTGCCTGTGCAACGGGAACTACGTGTGAAGGAATACAAAAATAGTTACTTAATTGCTGCTGAAAAGAACTAGAATCTTCAACATTGAAAGCATAAAATTACAACAAAACTTTACGTGCAGATTTTCCGTACAAAGGATATTTGAAATAATGTTAAACATTCTCGTTTCGTTATGAATAGGGTAGGCTGAAACAGGCTAATCTGGTTTTTGTGATACTCATATTCAAAACGTAATTTATACTGCCTGGAATATTGATACAGTTATCAAGATATGTGAACATACCAATCGCCTCAAAATTTTCTCCTTGAAGAAGTAGAGTTAAAGTGAGGTATAGATGATCATGTAGACCACTAATAGCCTATACAAGGTGACAGGCTAAATCTAGCTCGTTGAACCCTTATACAACATCGTCTGTGTAGTCGTCGACCATGTGAAAATGTTTACCTTTGCATCTTGAACGTATATTCAAGAATATATTTCATAATAGCATCTAATAAAGAATGAATAGAAATGCGGTGAACATCATCGTTTAGAAATATTGCGGGCACAACAATTTTCTATAAAATGTCCTTTAGAATGTTGCGATTCTTTGAGACAAATGAAAATCTAAATTTGAGAAATACAGGTATTATAATACGATGATTTAACTATCGCTTTTAAAAAAGTTAATTGAAAGTAAATATACAATATAAAAAGCCTAATACAGTTTAGAATTCTGCCTGTTCTTCTAAAGTATGTTACAAAAGAGTGAGACGACGTAAAATTATCAACGCAAATAAAATAGATACGACTTGAGTCAAAAATGTACCACGATGGCAATTACACGAAATACGAATGTCTTTATAAAATAGGAATATTCATTGACTCGCACTAACCAACCGACAAAATTTCCTCATTCCACATAGTACGAAAAAGAGTAATCATCGAGCTCCACATTATGCCCCTACTAGAATTAGATATGGCCAGAAGAAATAATTCGCATCTGCAGATATGTAACATATAAGACTGCATTTCCTATTTTTAACACTGGCAGCAAATCGAGATTAGTGTTCTACATTGCTGCTGCGGAAATACTTTGGGAATCGGCAGTTATGCAGGTGTCCAAATATTTTTTGGAGTGTTATGTTAGCTGATCCGGATGACAGATTCTCTCGGTCATAAGATTAGTTTCAATAACTCGTTCTTCGTTTACTGTAAAATTTCTCGAATCTGTTGTGTAAGTAAATTGAAATAAGCTTCAGTTATTACCATTTACAAATATTTAATTTATTTTTTAGTCTTTCTAGTCCATAAAAATTTAAGATCGGCTTCCATAGTTTACCCAAATTCGCAATACTGCCATAAGCCGAGAAAGCATGAATTTAAAAACTAGTTTTCACAATCTCCACAGATTTAAGAGCATACTAAAGACCATTTATGCAGAAATTTTTAATGCCACACACAGAAGTTCGCGCAATGTGCATAGCCCAAGTTATTTTCGTTCACAATATTGTCAAACTCTCACCATCAAATGCATAGATGACATTTTGGTCAACTATTTGTGTTGAATTCTTTTCGATCCGCGTTCGTTATTTTAACACAACATTAATAACGGCTCCACAAACTGATACAATGTTTAAAATAGAAGACGCTTATCGATGTAGTTAAACACAAATTTATATCGATCAATGATTTCATTTTATATGATTTTCGTTTTTTGTTTATTGGTTTGTAGCTTCATATCACTCTAGATATTTTCGTTATTGTTAGTTCTGTTCATTACTTGATAGGCTATTTTCTTGCATAAGAGACTATCTAATGATTTGCGAATTAATATTATTGTCTTGTTTTTTTCACGTATATTAAGCTAATGTTAACGATTAAAATTCACATGAACTTTTAAAACATTACTCACATATGAACGTAAAATCTTAAATGTCTCCAGCGCATGTAAATGTTATATTGTGTGTGCGCTTATAATTTGGAAAAAATGTATGCATACAAACTAACAATGCGACAATTATAGGTTACAGAAGGCCAAAATATCGGGAGTAAAAATGAAGATAGTGGATGAACACACTATTGGGTACAATAAATTTACAACGGTTAAGTGCATAACCGAAGTCGACATACGTGTTTCAAAACAACCGATAATCCTGGATGCAACCACGAAATCTATGAATAATTGCTACATTATTTATTTGAGTTCACTTTTGTCCGGAGGCCATGTGATAACGTCTGGTCTGAAGATCTAACTAACCAATTCCGAGCTGTCATTATACAACAGACACCATGTCACATTGGTATGTTACATTGAGTTGAAGTCTTCGCAGAATTCTTATTATATGATTCTTTTTCAGTATAAGCAAAACGTTTCATCGGGAAACAAAGCTAAATCATCCAGTAGACTGAACTCTTAAAATACTTCCAAAATTTGCCATGGATGTTACTCGAACCGGGGTATATTTGCTTCAGAGTCTGGGATTTTATCCACTAAGCCAATTCTTGACGCATATATACCAACTAATGGTTCTAGTTAGCCTTTTACTCAGGTTAATCCAATTCAGAATCTCTTGACATCTGAAGTTCTACTTAACTACCCACGATCTACCATCAAACAAAAGCCACCATGCAACTTGGGGATGTTATATTTTTTGAAGTCATATCGAATGATTTTGATAATTTTTTGTCAGTATAAATCAAGCATTACACCTTAAAGCCAGGAAAATTCATCCAGTACACTGGCTCATTTTTATTATGAGCTCTTAAAATATTTCTGGAATTTTCCACGAACTGAACTCGAACCCGGGACACATTTCAAGTGGAACCTATTTGGAATCTCTTCAATATAGTGAAAACCGCAATGAAGCTGTATTGCCGATATTGTTTTTACTAAAAGCTGACTTGTCCATAATGGTGTTTTGTAGAGGTATAGTTTGCCTCAAATCTTCGTATAACCTAGATAAATATACACATATTAACTAGATCCTCCATTTTATTATGAATCCGTCTCATATAATTAATGTGTGTTTAAATTATCATTTTTTCCATTTTATTACTTTATTATATTTTCGTTGTTTTTGTTATTTTTCTTATGCTAGTGAAACATAAGGTACTGCTGTGCATGATAATGTTGAAGTTTTAGCTAGCCATTCCCGATCTGTCACTATATATACGTATATATTGAAGATTATGCCAGGAGTCTTACATATATTCTTTACAATACCCATTGTCTTTGGTTACTACGCGATATATTTTAATGAGAAAAAAACAAATTTAATAACACAGTGTATTTTTATTGCAGATAATAGACGATACCTTTCGATATCACAATCTTTCCATTTTGGGCTTTCATTTAATTAAGTGAACGAGAATAACTTTGATATCTATTTCTATTCATCTGCAGCATTCATACGATAGCCGATCATTAATTCTGTTCTGAATTATGAGTGCATAAAAGTATGTCAATGTTTATGGGGGGGTGACTGTAAAATAAGGTTTGAAATCTGTTATTATTGAATTGATCGGCCTTCACTATTACGGGACAATTAAAAGCACTCATAGGTCTGTAAAATCTTGATTCGTTTACATTTCCGAGGGCACAGCTTCTTTTTCGCATTGATTGATGGGTTCTCGCTGGTCCCGTCACTCTGAAGCCGTCCACAAACAGTTTGTCCAAAATCGAAGTTGAACCAATTATTCTGAATTTTTCCAAACGTTTCGGAACTTCATCTCTAGCTCTATCGTTAGGGTTGACACAATACTCCCAGAGGCAAAGAAACATTTTTCACAAGTATTTTTTTCTGTAAGCATGTTGTCAACCCTGGCGATAAAACTGGAAATGAAGTTACGATACTTTTGGAACATTTAGAAAAAACCTGGATCATACAATTTGTGTTGTCGCCAATTGAATGTTAAATTTCGATTGGCTATTCAAAAACTCTCTATATCGCGAGCATTATGCTTCATTAATTTAAACAAAAACAAACACACACTATGCAAACTGCACTACAAAAAGAAGCACAAAAAAGTTTGCCATAAAGACTGAGGCTTCTCTCAAACCCGTTGCATGAAAGATCTGGTACTTCGATTATGAGTGCATTAACGACGAGCATGGTATTACTGCAGCAAAAGGATCAAATGGAACAATGCGCCACACGCACATACTTACCAACTTGGATAGACTTGTCTTGCCACACGGGCATGCTCTACATCGACTGGGCAGTAAATGGCATGGCCCACATGGTCCATCGTGGCACAACTTGGTACAAGAGTGGTGACCACAGCTCAATTTGCGACCACACACTTTGTGACAGCTAAAAGACATTTTTGTAGCCTCAGCATCGTCGGGGCATGCGGGCGCAGCTCGCACGGTTTCACCATCAGAAGTAATAGTTGTCCCAGTCGCCGAATCGTTTTCTAGTGGCCATTTTAGTATTGCTATACTGTCCAAATCACCGCACGTCATTTCAGTTGTCGTGGAACCGCAGAAACATGCTAAATTAAACCAGATGAACAATAAATGTGTAATAATCACCGAATAACACAACAAAAGATGCCTAACTGACAGTATACATGCTACAGTGTACCATGTAGTCATGAAAGCGTGCATACGTTTTCGGCTAACTAAAAGAAAAATTAAAGCTACGGAATAGTCTGCGGCATAATTTTGATCAAAATAAGAATATTTGTATGTGTGCTACATGATTCTATAGCAATCTGAGACTATCCGTACCCAAGTTATTCATTAAAACTGCTGCACTACCAACAAATTTAATACAACTTGTGTTAGTAGAAAATGTAAACGCCAGGTCCCACGCCTAGTATGTAAGTCTGACTACGCAATCAGTATAGACTATGATTAGTACAGTAATTGATTTATCCTTGTTTACACTTTCTTTATTTGATTAATAATAAAATTACAAGACGCCGTTGATTCCATTACATAAAGATGCAGAGAGAATAAAGAAAAATATGCGAAAACAAAAAAAGTAAGTCACTCGCACAGTAGGTCCAAGATTAGACGATTCACCACGCCTCCCCACTGAATCGTTTTCCGTTAGATTCCCACAGATTTTCGCTCATTTAATCGTCTCTTGATTAGTAAAGACACGGTTCTGTAGCATAAATCGTCAAATAACTCAAATAATAGTGTAATTGCAGCCACCCACAAAAGTAGCCTCTCTATCATGGCGAGCGGAATGTGTGTGTTTGCTTGTCAAAATGTTTCAGACACTAGTTCATGAACTAATTGCGAAGGTGATGGAACATCACAAAGCGGTTAGTTAAAACTGGCCTGCATTTGATTTACGACTTCTTACGCTCAGCTAAGAATGGCCAAAATCATAAGAAAAAATACATCGATTAATGAATCACTGATTCCGAGGGTAGTGATAACAATTTATATAAAGTTTCCAAACTTGATATCATCATCATCATCAACATCATCCTCATCATCATCATGTCAAGCTATACAAAAGTCAAAAGTGACTAAGGTTTCACTGCCATATAACCATAATGCGTGAAAAAAGTATATAAGTGAATTTAGACAAATTATTAGTGAGATTTACGAGAGAGAAAGAGAGAAGCAGAGAAAGAGAATGAATACCTAGTTACAATGAGTAAATTCATCAGGATAACTCACAGAAATGAGGCAACTAAACCTCTCCACAACATCATTATGGTTAAGTTAGCACTCGGGCAAAGCGACATCAGCAATACAGCTTCCTTGCGGATTTCTCTGTATCACGTTATAAACAAACCAAACCCCGCAGCTAACTTTGCCCTACTACGAAAAGAAAGTTACGAAGATGATTTTACTAGACATCTGCAACAAGATCGCCACTGAGCTCGATTCGATGCCATATCGTTAAGGGTTTCTAATCACGAACGATGATGAGTGGGTCCTATATTACTCAATTTGGATGTAAGTGACTTCAATTGTTTCTGTCATGTCAAAAGCTGCCCACCTTGTTTCTTACGCCAATTTTGGTGCTGGATGAGAGAACAAAACTCTATTGGGCAATCGAAATGAGGGCACAACACAGCAAATCCGCCGTAATGACGAGCTGCGACCTTTCATGATGATCACCAAAGAACGATGGCAAACAGACTAGCGAGGATAGGACCGCAATGCATTTAGAAAGAAAGAAAAATTAGATATGTGGCTCTACCTCTAGTAACCTCGCATACATTCTAATTGACCGGCTTTTAAAAATTTTTATCACAGCCAGTGAAACCAATGATAATTTAATAGTATAAACTATTTACATAGAGTAAAAGCTGCAAAACGTCCGTGACTACATAAAAATCGTGCAGCCGACATTTACAGTCAAGTACAATGTATGCGAGACTACCAGAGATAAGAGCCGCATATCTCATTTGTTTTCCATATTTATATATATATATATATATATATATATATGCATTGCGGTTTAATTCTCGATTGCCAGGTTACCATCGTGATCTGATGATGATCACGGCAGGTCGAGACGCGTAAGAAATTATGACTGATGGTAGTTTTGCTACATTTCACTGATTAAATACAATGGGATGGGTGTATATATCAAGTCCGCATACTTGATTTAAAAAAATAAATCGATTCATAAAGTTTTTGAGGTGATGAAGAAATACGCAGCACCGATTCGAGATGCGTCTTTTAAAAACATGAGAGAGATTGTAAATAACTTTCATTACGCAATGAAAACCATTTATTAAAAAATTGCATAATTAAGTGATATGATAAAAAATTTGACATTAGAACAATGTTAAAGAATAAATTTCTTAACATTTTACGATAAATTCCACAGAAAAATAAATGGCCATAAAAATTCAACAAATAAAGTTCGATTTGAACACATATATAGTTAAAAGAAATAAGACATCTCACAAATTATTTATCAATGAAGTTTAGAAACAGGTGTAACGCATGGAATGAGTGACCTTGTCCAACATGATGAAGTGCGATTTGGAAATCTAATTTATGTATAAAAATTAAATATATTATAATATTTCAGTTTCGTCATAACTATGATTCTATTCACTTTTTCGCAAAGCAATACATTTTTAGAAAAATTCAAAGGTGACGAAAAAATACATGGGTTGAGAGATATCTCGACGTTTCATCAATCCACAGATGATTTTCTGGTACACCGAAGTACGGAGCATCGAAAAACATTTTTTAAATGCCAAAGTGAGATTTATCTAGTTAAATCTAGGTAACAGCCATCAGCAGCAGTCTTGATATTTGTAAAATCTCGTCTGGCTGAATTCAAGATAAACAGAAATTGGGTAAAGCTTGAACAATAACCCAGTTTTCCACTCATATCATTCAATTCATGATTAGCCTATTGTCATTTCTAATTTTAAAAGATTTGTTTCTTTTTACAGTGAAATTCGACGTTGAAATTTCAAACTATCAGTGTTTATTATAATTGCTGCTCTTCAAATACACATATAATTGCCAAGACGCATGAGAACAATCCTTCCGGATTTAATTTACCATTTGCCTCAAAAATGAATTTTTTTAAACTATGTTCATTGCTTACACTGGTGTTATTAGGCCTAGCTACTCCGGTTTTCTGATTTATTTAGTTAAAAATGGAAATAATTTTACTCGGATACATAATCTTTTGATGGAAATTTAATTTTACAACTTGTTAAGTCATCTATATACAGTGAAGGAACTTGCATATTTAGTATTTTAGGACTGGTAAAAATAATCACTGTGCTGTGAGGATACTCGAAACTAGGCGCGTTATCCACATTAACTTGGCTTGCAATAATACATGCAGATACCGACTTAAACACATACAGAAAGCAAATCTGAAACCGCTCCGGAACATGCTAAAGAGAGGGGGAAATGTTTGCATCAGGTAATAACCTAAGTTTATTCCACTATTTTCGTTCAATATGCCTGATAACATTAGCAATCAACGACATTATAAATGAAAGAAAAACTAATCTTACTGACGACAAAATACATCATATAGACCGTTGAGCAGACAAAGTCAAAGAACAATTCTTTTAGTCGCTTAATAAGACATGCTTTTAGAAGGTATGTCCGTATTACTAATGCAGAACGACAATCTAGAAGCTCCGTCAGAGCTAGATATATGGAATGCAATTGTAATTCATAAGCGTCACAAAACTGATGCCCCTGTGATCTATTAAGGGACTGATTTAATGATGATGGTGGCATAGCTTATAGCTTGTTGACGAATAATTTTTGAACTATGCCCCAACCCCACTATATATTTGGCCAAAAAGCGTAGAACAAATGGATGGCGCAGTATACTATGCCTATTTGTATTAAAGCAGTAGTAGACTTAACTCCATATAGTCTTTAGCGATGCTATTTAAAAGCCAACACGCTATATAGAAATATATACCGAGCCTTTAAATGGTGTCAACACTAAGAATTTGGACAGGTGAAATTTCATCAAAAGTGAGACTAGAACCATTCATAGCACACACATCAATAATGATTATACATTGTAGCGGACGTCGTGCAGAATAAAAAAGTTCGTGTAGAATGGACAAGTGAAATAGAACCACTGCATACACCTAAACTTAAAATTCAGCTTCTTTTCTTCTATCTTCATCCTATTGTAATATAAAAACGCCCTAGCAAATGCAATGAATGCTGGCCATCATTTCCAGCCACACAAAAGTCAAGTGACTAATGTTTCACTGTCATATAACCAGGCCAAATTCATTATTGCACAATAGCCATTACATTTTTTATAAGTTTGTAAAGATTCTCCAAACTAGACATCGAATTAAACGAATATTTTTTGCGAAACTGGATTAATTGAAATTACCTGTTCTGTGTTTTGATTAACGCAGTTAATCTGTTTTAAGTAGTTTTCTTGCTTTTCCAAAATATTTCGGCCGACTTTATCGGCAGATGGACCAACTGAAGAAGGCTGCGGATAAAGGCAGCCGAAATATTTTCAAAAAGAAAGAAAACTACTGGGAAAAGATTAACTGTGTTAGTCAAAACGCAGATCAGGTAATTTAACATCGAATTCGTGCTAGTTTGGTATATAATGTTATAATTAAAGCTATTATACGCCAACCGAGGCACAATCAGAAAGCAATTCTTTCAATTATTTAGCTTAGAAGGGCTGAAGGGGTAGACAAAGTGTTGGAATCTGGTAAAAGGAAATATTTTTTTCTAATTTGGTCGCTCAATAGGTCAGACCAATCAATCAGTTAGAGAAACAATAAATTATAATACAATAAACCTACAATCGATCAAATGTATCGTCTTGATCGATAGACTGAATACTTTAAAGAACAGAATTTCTTGGGATTCTACTCAGAACAATTTAGAAAGATTAGCTCTTCGTCCATTCTTTCGGTATGAAACGAGCACCCCCTAGCTGAAAAATAACCTTAAAAATTACACATCGCTTTTTCAAACTAGGCAGCTTCACTGGCGATATTTGCAAGTAGTTGATAAGTTCACATATCTCAGTATCGATAATTCAGGCATGGGTTAGAAGATAACTATGATAATCACAAAAGCAAGAGTAGCATTCTCCTATCTTTGGTATTTATGGAGAAACCAGAGTATTTCACTTCGTCTCGAAGGTCGTGTGTAAAATGTATCTGTTATGCACTAGTGAGACTTGGCCTATCAGAGTTGAACACCTTACGCACTTAAAAGCATCGAAATTTGTTGTTTAGGTAAAGTCAATTTGGATCATAGACAACAAATAAGCAATGTCGACATCTATGGATACATTTTTGGATCAGTGGATAAGTAGCTCACATTGCTCAAATAAAAAATGCGCCGCCATGGCGCTGGCTCGGTCAGATTTTGCATATGCCTTCGTTTAAACTGATCAGCAGAGCACTATTCTCCCATCCACTGCCAAATTGGCGTAAGACTAGGCAAAAGAGCATGTTCCTCAATGGATACCAGGAACAAATAAGCAATGCTGACCAAATATGTAGACGGTATAGAGTGTGGTAATGGCTTCTACTGATGAGTGGCTGGTAAGCCAAAAACGCGTGTGTACAAGAGATTATACTTGTCGTTCATGCTGGCATTGGTTTATTCTTCTGGTCCTATTTGAACAAATATGCTACTAGGTATTCAACACATAATACACAATTGAATATTTATTAGTTCGCCGAAACGGATAATATAAAACAATTAACAAAATCCATTGTATTTTTGCATCTATCGGTAGGTTTTACTTGTTAGACAAGCAAATATGAAGCATAAATCGCACTAGCTCGGTTAAGATTTATAAATACATCCTCTTCTATTGTTTATTACGGCGCTTATTCCACAGTCGGTGACAAATTGACGTAAGATAAGCAGCCTGTATCGCGGTAAATAGAACTGAAGTCGGCAACAATGAAGTTCTGTCGTCTATGACTAAATCTTCGTCCAGAATGCATTTATCGGTCTCAACCTATACTCTGATTAAACAATGTAAATTATAGCCTTGACTCGTGATTAGGGACGATACAATGCCGATCTCTATTAGAGTCACCTTCTTAACGGAATTACCTTCACAAAAGTAACTATGAGGTTTGGTCGAATTTTTGAGGTAATATAGCTAAAACTGAAAGGAAGCAGTACTGTTCATGTCGCCGTGTGATTAAGTATACTTGGCCTGAGTACAGATATAAGAGAACCTCGTTTCTGTCTTTTCTAGGTAAGACTTTCCATCTCGACCAAATCCACCACTTCCAATCATTTTTTCTTAGGAGGTGTTTAGAAAACTTATAATTCTTCACTTTTATATATAGTGAGCTGGCTTTAAAAACGCACTGTCGAAGACTTTATATCAAGTTAGCTTCATTATTGCTGGTTAAAACACATTAGTACGGAAGATTGTATCGTCACATTTTCCCACATTCCTCACCCAAATATATATAGCGCATAAAGGACATAATACCGGCTCCAACTGAGGAGTCACCAATAAGCACAAAACGAATGTGCACATGTCTTTGGTTTATCCTTTTGATCATATCTGAACCAGTTTTTTACGAGGTGCGCAACGTCTAATACAAAATTAACAGCTCTTTTCAGTGCATACATAGCCATAAATCAAGATATGTGGCAGGGAAACGTCGGTAGGTTGCGCTGATTACAATGATACAGACTATTATGATTTTCGCACCATCGTTAGGCGTGGACTCTCGGCAGTCAGTGCCGATCATCAAGGTTTTCACAGGATAAGCATGCACTAATTGAACTCACTAAGCACGAGATGGATTACTTTTCTGCCTATTAAAAATTTGTTAGTTGCTCTAAAAACTGCAAAATTTCTTTTTAAAACACCTAATTTTTTACAAACAGAGAATACTGTGCTTATTAAAAAATTTAAATTTTGTATTTATAAAGTGATACAGTGTCATTTATCAGAACACACATAAGCATTTTTAACATAGCCAATACTATGCTACATTTAATTTAAGTTATATCGACGTGTAAATAGAGCACTTAAAGTGCGCAGGTGGTGGATTGCTTAAACAGCAACCAAAAAGCCAAAATTATTCATAAATATAAATATACATTTAAAAAAGGTAACATTAAAAATTTTGGCTGCCCAACACATACTTGCTAATAACTTCTTTTGACAGGGAGGGCAATCGCCATTATGGCACACGGCTGGACATGTGTGCTGGCCTGTGGAACACAAATAGCCGCGCGCACGAGTCAGATGAACAGAAGTCATTAAGTTAACTGACGAGTCCGAGGCAAAAACACGACTACCATCAGTAGTAGGATTCTGTGCCAGCAAAGATGAAAATGGTTGAGCAATAATGTCGACAGGTGAGCAATGGTAAGCCGAGTCTTTCGACATAGCTGGCAATCTTCGACCACAAACATTTCCACAGCTACCCAATGGAGGGTCTCCGCAGAGTTGAAGGCGTGAGTTACTGCCGCACGGGCATCTGGACGTGATGTGCGCCGGACAAGGGGGACATGGGCCTGGATGACACAGTCTACGTGAGAAAAAAATCAAACAATATCAATATATTTTGTAGAAACACAAAAGAATACATATAGCATCAACCAGAATCCACAATAAACAGCATGAGTTGGCTTAAGCTTAGTAAAACGCCTGCTTAAAACTTAAAAAAGGAAAATATGAATTAAGAAGATAAAAATTAGATTTTCAATTAATTACAGGTTAATGATTTTAATCGCATAGAATATGTGTGATGTGCGTCCCATTGAAAAAGATATCCGTACATGGATATCGAAATATTTTGGAAAATCATGATGACAGTGGATTCAAACATTTCGGTACGCAATCCGAAAATCAGGTAAAGAAGATTAGAAACATATAAAACTAGAAAGCTTAAAAATTAGAATCCTCACAAGTTAGATATAGTCACTGCTTCGAGAAGAATAAAAAATTTATCTTCAATGCTTCTCAATAAAGAACAATTAATTATATACACTTAACTTTAGACTAAATATTTCCATCCCTATGGAATGCTGGTTAATAAATAGATTAGTAAGAAAGTTGGAAAGATTGCCAAGCTTCTTCCAGAACCGGAGAAAACGACATACGAATTGAATATGGCCTTTCTTGTGGTAAATCATAAGATTTGTAAACCCGATTATAAATTGATCGATCTGGAAAGAAGAAATAGATGACAAGCTGACCAATAACGTGATAAATAAAAAATAAACTAATATCCTACGGATAATTCAATAAATCCAGTGTGCGAGCTTGAATTAAACACCAATTTAATTGCATTTAACCAGTCGTCAAGTAATACAGCAAAACTACCGCCAGTCGCACGCACTAACGCGTTTCAACCTTCCATGATCAGCATCAGAGTACGACAGCAAACTGACTAGCGAGGATCAAACCGCATTTCATTTATGTTATCTAGCATACATTATACTCGACAGGAAATGTCGGCCGCACAATTTCTATGCAGTCACGGACATTTTTGCAGCTTTCGCCAAATATATATATATATAATACAATCAAACAATCAATGAATGCACGGGTAAGTTACAAAGTTAGAATAAGGGCTTTGATAAATAAAATAATTGCGTTAAAAGACTTTGGGAAGACCCAAGGCAACTCACTTATACAAAGAAATACAATCCCATCTATGTCGCATGGTTTAATAAAAGTGAATAAGGAAGGATAATCACTAAGGATAATTTAAAGTGTCCGAAATTGACCTACCTAAAAGGTTTTTCAAAACTTTTGTTATAGAATTAAGATACATTCTTATTTTTAGACCGTACATTAATCAACACCTATATTTTAGGTGTAGTTAAGAAAATAAATTAATTAAAAGTGATAGATTAGCCAGCTTAGATGGTGCATCTAAGTATACAAACATTCACGTGCCAGCTGCAGTATAATGTTATAAACAGTTAAACTGAAAATCAGGAGATTTTAAACGGTAGTCATATTACGTTAAGATGTATGTTAGAAAGGCAAAAAAAACAACTGCATACTTTACTTTCAGACCGAGATATCATAAGCATGTGAGAGGCGTGCTAATGGGGCAGTCAGTCGCTGTTGCTAATATATTTATGTAGCATTTATGTAGCAAGAGCGTATCCCAAACTGAACGTGTTTGTAACATTCCCTGATAAGGTACTTATAATCTGGCAACATGGTAATTACGAATTGATAAAATTTCACAATTTCTCGAACAAAACAGATGACCTAAAGTTCACATAATAAAAAGAAACAGAGGAGATCGTATACACTGTTGTGATATTGCGACGGAAAATCGGCATATTAGAAAAAGAATATCTATAGAAGGGATACTTATTTCTGTATCCTTATTCATTTTTGCTCGAAGTATGATATTGGATCTATGATGTGGAACAGCTAATGTTGAATTAATAAGAAAGGAACTAAGAAGACTCAATGAGATATTAAAAAGAATTGCTACAAAAATGAAATAATAGATGGAGAAATGTGGGTAGTAAAAATGGAATCAGAATGTGATTCGACACACGTAACGTAGGAGAAACCATAAATCCGTAACTGAATAGGTCCCTGTAAACAACAGAACTTCAACATCATCATACAAAACAATACAAGTCATTAGTAACTAACGTTTGACATGCCATGTAACCATGGCGCCAAACAAACATTTTACATGAATAGCACAAACTGCAGACGTAGTTCAAGGCGTTGCGCCAAACAAAATCCTCGAGTTCCCGTGCAGTAGCAATAAGTTATAGAGAGCATGGTTCCGTTCAGTAGTGTCGTTCGATTTGTTAAATGTTCTCATACGGAAAATTACACTCACAGTTACCAAAAGGAAAGCACATCAAAAAGGTGTTGGTAAAATCAAAAATTCATGTATTCAGAAAAAATCGTAGAATTATAAAAATCAAAATAAATTGCTTTTCATGGTGAAAATTAGAATAGAAAGTGTGCCATACACAATTCAGGTACCACCCATGTAGTATAGAAAATTCACGTTTAGTAAGTTATCCTGTCTCTAAAAAGTATTTTGTGCTTCTCCAGACTAGGCGCAAAAGTGCTGCCTACTTGGTTGATAATAGAAGTTATTAGATACCTACTTCAGCTCAGCCTGGAAGCTCATATTGAATCCGTTTGGACTAGAAAGACTCAAAAGATGGAGAACGTTCAACTCAGTTTACAGTCGAAGTTTGTTTTAGTTTTATCGAGCAATATGTCAGAGAGTATTACCAGTCATCGAAACAATAAACAATCGTAGCAAGTCTTATAAACGGTAATATGGTTTGTATTGATCATTGTACCAAGCACTATAGGAAAATTATCTTTTGCACCAACATTAGTCTCAATCCCAATGTATATGCTAGTATCATCAATGAGAAATATCAAAATTTACCTACCATCAGATTTAGACATGCAGAATTTAATATTGTCCCTCAAAAATCGCAAAGCCACGCGTCTCTATAATATGCTACCGGCCTTAATTATTGATAGTTGCTTGGGGTGAGTCGACCATTATTACAAGTTTTAAGAATTGCAATTCGAATATTTGTTGTGGTGAAAATATTGCTACACATGTATCAGGGTTATTTTCTTCTATCACCTTACACCATCTCGGTTCTCGCCGTAAGCAAATAATACACAAGTGCACACCTGATTTTATAGCTAATAATTGTACCTTCAAGCAAATACTTGAACAGTGATATATATATATATATATATATATATATATATATATAATCAAATGAAAACCCATAATATATATATATATATATATCGACGTCAAAACTTAGACACTACTTAATTTCAAAGATGCATCTTGCTCAACAAATCGAAACTTTCTATTCGACAGATCTCTTTACACAAACAACTTTTATCGCGTTACGCTCTACAACTAATTGTCTCACAAATTCATTACCAATAATAATGCCATAAAAGAATGCACTTCTACTTCAATTTTATTTAATTATACAATACATACCTTGATGAATCACACTATTTCATACATTGAGAATGCAGGCACGAAGTTCATGCAGGCGGATTAGTCGAGCTTGGCTATGCACAATATAGTCTTTTTTATTAATCCAGAACAGTAAATCTTTTAAAGCCACTTTAGATAGATGAAATCGTCGTTTCGACCATTGGTGTTTAATTCGCCACTACAGAATCATTCATTACTTCATCAATACTGTGGCGTCAGGTGAAGGTTTGCAAGTAGTAGATATGTTCACATATCTTGGTGAAGAAGTATTTCCAAACCATCGCTAAGGAAAACCAAATTATCACATTTACTTATGAAAGTCTTGTTTACGATAAAATCTACGTGCAGTTTTGCTATACGCTAGAGAAACTAAATCCTTTAGAGACTCTCTCAGACGCTAAACAGAGTTAAGCCACCGTAGAAATTTCGATTCCTTAGTATGTGCGCTTCAGTGGAAAAATAACACGGCTCCGTTAATTGTGCTGGCCCAATTATGTTTCACGTAAGCCATCAGTTCGATTTCCAAGAAGAAAAGCAATTTCTCAGCCAATGCCAGATTGGCCAAGGAAACAAGGTGGACAGATTTTGACAAAAAACAGCAAAAGTCAGTCACCATAAAATGGGTTAGTATAGAACCAGTTCATTTACAAAAACTGGATCCACATGTGCATTTTGGTTCTTAATTTGAAACCTCGTGCAACATTGTATCCAATCGTGCACAAGGGTCATCTTGCTCCAGATTTTTATTAGTCATATTCTTCTTAAGTCTATCGCCTTTGTTTAGCCGTCATCATCACCACACAGAGTCATACGAAAACCAAAATGTGACTAATTGCAAGGTTTATTCTTTTATATAAAGCGATAAAATGAAATCATCAAATAAGGTGCCATGTTCAAACCCTGGTAAGCAATTCAACTTCATTCAACTGAAGATTTAGTGTTGATAGACTAGCAATACGATTAGCTACGAGTAAATTATTACTGCCTTGGGAAGTTCTTCAAATTCCAAAATTGGCCAGTTTCCTAACATATCGAATTCAAAATTTTCGACCATTATTTAGCCTCCTCTTTAATAAGTACAAATTTTCGCTCATCTAAAACACTAACCAGCGTGTTAGTATTATTTACACAAAAGTTACGTTTAAGAGACATATCATACGCATCTAACTTAACATTTCATTTAACTCGAAAATATTTATGAATAATATGTCTAAAACAAGGCTTTAAAAATGAAATATTTTACACTTGCCTCACCAGTTGCTTCTTATAAATTATATATTTATATCTTTATCCTTGTTTATCTTATTTGTAACAGTAATATAAATAGTAGTATTTCATTTCTTTCGCTTTTTCATAGTTATACGGCGATCAGCCAAATCGACTGGAGAATCATAATTTGTGATGAAGAGATATATAATGGTTACTTCGTAGTACTATTAGTGCAAAAATTAACAATTCCCTCCCAATTTTCCCCATGTTATCGATCACCAGGTGATAAATAGTATGACATATATAGTAAACGAAAGACTGTAAAAAAACATAATATGAAAATTTAGAAAAGTTAAATAGCCAAAAAATCAAGTAAAAAACATTCAAAGGTAGATTTCTACTGCATAAGATAACTCACTCTGTGCAGGGATGCGGACAAGTTTCTGTTTTTATAACATTTTGTCGATTTGACATTTCGTCGTTTTTTGAAGCCTCTAGTTCTCTATTAAATGTTTCCGGATCGATGATCTTACGTTGACGAAATTTCCCGCAAACTTCGTCGCAGCAATGCGGAGTTTTGTGCATTCCAGCTTGCCAAATGGGCTTGCGTTGCCTACCACAGAAACAGCGATATTCTAGAATAGGCTCCTTACCTAGACTACGAGCAGCCTTAACGGCTAATATTTTCGGAACTGGTTTCTGCTCACGAGAACATGTTGGACAACTCCAAGTATATTCCTTTGCATCATCCAAGGATTGCCCGGTACTGTTTGTTCTTGTCGCCTCTTCGGACTCAAGCTTTTTCGCTAACATCTGACTGGCCCATTGGTTTGCGCAATTTAGGTGATAGATTTTAAAACAATTGTAGCACGGCCAAATTGGGGAAGTTGGATAAACCAATTCCAGACAAATGTGACAGTCAATTTTGTTATTACGCAACTGATTAATCAGTAACTCTAGAAAATGGCAGAAACAAAAAGACGATTACGAACATTATATTGAATAACGAATGATTTTTTATCAATACGAAGAAAAAAATTAGACAAGTCTTGCAGACATATTGCAAGTCACAGAACAATTTATCTAAAAAAACCTGCACGGTTTCAGAAACATTTGGCTAGACAACCAGCCGATTCCAGACAATCCTAACTTTGACGCTAAAAAACGGCCGTTAATTTTATCAGTAAAAAATTTACAGGGTTTAACAAGTGATAAGTTGATGTGACTGAAAGCAATTTATCTATATTCGGCAACTGGCTAAATAAAATGAGATTATTGTTCACCTCTTTAAATAAAGTTTGCACACATAAGATAAACAACAATCCCATATTATTTAACAAGTCGCAAAAAATAGGAATACCATCTTCAGTCGCATACTCTGACGTGTTGCGGCTTCTTTGGTTATTTCCAGAGCCAACGGCAAACCAAATGAGGTCCAAACCGCAATTTGTGCATAATAAATTAAAAAGCAGATACGCGCAGTCGCTCTTAATAGCTAGAAATAAATTGTAAATTATTGGAAACATCGACCGCAAAATTTCTGCACAGTCACGAATAAAACATGTTTGCTGTAAAACAAAACCGTCATCGACTGCCCAGTTAGAAGCAGCAATTCTCAAAAACAAGTTTACGAAATTAAGGTAAATACTAATCCTACTTTATTTTTACGTTCAAATATTTCCTTCTGTGTAATGGTCTGCCACCAAAGGATGACGAGCAACTGCTGCTCGAAGAACATCGCTTCAATGATGGGTTTCATTTTGTGGCAAAATCTCGCGTTCTTGACGGATATACTCTTTCATATGACATTAGCCAATTAATACAAAATGTTAATTTCGCATGAGAAAGTGTGTGTTGTAGATCTTAACGTGACCATGTGTTTTTAGAGGGCGCATATAGTATTTGAAAATAAAGGGGGCATAAAATTTTCCGATGGAATACGGAACATGATCAATATTATAACGGACAGTAATACAAGAGGTGTTAGTAACTGATGCTTAACTGCCATATAGCCACGAAAAGAAAAAAGAAAAAAATAACCGAAGAGAGAAAATAAAACAAAAAAACATAAGAATAATTTTAAAAAGTAGAAGCAATAAATGTGACAGAATACTTCAGACAAAAATTTATGCCGAGGAGGATTTAATGAATATGAGTATATTTACCCGGGTAGCACACATTGGAAAAACAGACTAGACCTCTATACATTATAGTTAAGTCAGCTTCACGAGCAGGATGTAAGAGCAGTCCTTTTAGATATTGATCTCGTCAATGCAATCGGCGCTCCATAATAAGCTGCGATGAATTTTCCACATCTAAAAGTATCCAAAGCAAACGGGTTGTCTCATAAATTTTGCTCTTCGTCAATGCATTTTGGCGCTCACTCGGACCTCAATAAAGACAAATTAAATCCATGTTCTTAATTAATGTGGCAGCTACCGACAATTTTGTTTCCTGTCGAGCAAAATTGAGACTGGTAGGTCACCTCTAAACTTTAAGGAAACGATCATTGTCGGTGATTTCTGTGACCCGAGTCGAACATGGTTATATGTTGACATCGATGAACCACTTAGGCTGAAGAATCAGCTTCATTTTTCTGCAGCTAAATGCTTCGGAGAAATAAGCTATATTTATAGGCGTTACAATTCAGTAGTGAAGTTACTGTGAGCAGTGACATCAGACCAACTGGATATTTCGGCCGATGTTGTAAAGCCATTATCCAGTCAATTATAATCTGCAAAGCAGCAGACAATTTAGGATTTATCAAGAAATGAACCGAAACTTGTTTCACATTTGCACATAGATGCAGAGATCGTCTACCATTAGATGGTCTGCTACACCTTCATAAAACATAACTACCATCACGTGTGTAAAAAAATAGCCAGAAGCTGCTGAATAATCTATTAGGGCAAAGACGATGAGCCACAGATAACGGTAGCACATCTCTAGTGAGATGGAGTTCAAAAAATTGGTCAAAAAAACCAGTCCCCAAACAAAGCCCTAACTTATTTTGAAAATTTCGCTTCATGCATCCCATACAAGTACTCCTGAGGATAATAGCAATCACTGCTTTTGATGTACCACATGGCGAACCGATACCACAGCAGTTGACATTTCTAGTTACCATTTTTGTCGATGGACATGACAACGGCGATCTTCCTCTCATTTAGGAAGGATTTTAACATCTAGGTGGCTTCTAAGGATTTTCCTGAAACTTGACACAGCTTAACTTGAAAAATGCACAAAACAGATTGTCAATTCAGTTGGCTTTGTGGTTCTCCATGAAACTGAAAGTCTCTGCCACTTTATGAATAGTAATAGTTTCGATGCCTTTCTCGTAACACTGGCAAGGGTGTGCTGTTTCGCAAACAACGCTGAGTGCAATACGTGGCGAACGATCACGGGCAATACGCTGGACTTATTCATACAATACGAATAGGGCTTGTTTCACTTCACTGCTTCTTCAAACAACTTAGCTACACTAAGTTAAATTTTGTATTCTTTCGCTACGTGGTTGGCAGAAAACATTTTTAAAAGCTTATTAACAGGTGTGTAATCTACTCTTAATCTCGCGATAGATGCCGCAGACTACAGATCCCCAGTTTTAGTAGAGGTAACAAACAAGTTCCCACGATTTATCTTGGGAAAAACTGAGGCTGGCTTAAACTTTTCTTCTATAGCGCTCTAGATTCTATATGGTACCTACCATGTGTAGTTACATGTCGCACAGCAGAAGCATAGGAGTTCCTAAATGCTTCCTGTGTATCTGTATCCGATTTCAGTACACGGATATACGGACGGAATAAGGATGGCCACCATGAGCAGAATTTAAATCGGATTCGGTGGTCAGATCCAGTAATTGCGCTAGCAAAACAACCCTGGTACGCTTTCAGGTATTGCAAAGAGGACAGATATCGTCTGGTTACCAAAATGTGATGGGCCTGAAGACAGACATTTTACTGTTTAATCTGCATTGTTGCATTGAACTCACGAGGTTAATGTCAAGGACAAGATTGATGATTTCGATGGCGTTTTCACTGTATTATCAGCCAAGGTCCATCAGCCCATAATTCCTTTCCTCACAGTAGAAAGCGTCCTTGTTGTTGCAATCGTTGGGGGAATATGGAACGCTGAATGAGGTTTCTGGCACTGATTTGACTAGACCTATTTAAGCTGTTTAAAGGGATATACGTAATTAAACAAACTTCAGCTCGAAAGCTAAAACCAATACCGACTCTACATCCATGGTTGATCAAATGCCATGGGACTAGAAATTCGGGCTGAATAACGAGTAGATAATCATGGTACACCAAATTGTGCAAATCTCGCAAGATCCGCATTCTAGTTTCGGATTCACAACATATGTCGATTTATAATTTACCTCGCGTACGTGATAGGCCTTTTTCGTACCATATTTATTTTATTATTCGCACATTAAATATACTAGCGCGAAAACCTAACTTAGGCTTAATGAATAATAAATTACTTTAATTACCTTCAATATTCGTCAGCCAGTGATTTGATCAACACCGACCAGATTTAATGCATTTAGAAACGGGTTCTTGGTAGATTGAGAAAAAAGAAGCGTGAAGGAAAAGCAGAATTAGAAATTATGGTAACTGCAGAAGCCAGAATTCGCTTAGCGACTCTGCATGACTCAGCAGATAAGGCGATGCAGCATAGATCCACTATTGTTCGTATTTTTATGGCTCTATACGAGCCCATTCATGGTATGTGTGGTTTGTATGCCAGTGACCAAAGTTTACTTCAGCAGCTGCAGCATGCCATTCGCGTCTGAAACGCTTTCCTTTCATTCCATTATTAACTATTTAACACAAAATGTTACTGCGTGGTTAAACCAAGCTAGTAGTCTTACATGTAAGTGGACCCGACACAATTCAAGCCACCATTACTGGGTTGACAAACTACTGCCCGACGTTCATCAGATAGAAAATTTCTATGGTTTGGTAAAATCTTGATTCCGCAATAACAAAAGCTGATAATCTACCACATCCTACAAAATAGAATTAAACCTTTGTCCTTATTCAAAGATATCATTTAATCCGACCTTCACTAGAATCCTTGACTGGATTCTTTACCACGCAATATACCATTTCATAAAATCAGGAGATAATTACTCTGTTTTAGATGATCAACACAGTCTATTAAATGTGCGCTATATCTCCAGTAATTAAGCTTGTTTTCTTAATCATTTTTATCTTTCCATTCCTAAAGGACATGGCTGTACTCTGCCTCCTACATATTTCCAGCCTTTAATTATCATTTTTACAGTTATAACGTCTGACTTGTTAAATAATGTCATACAAAACAGTGTTTTACTTTCATTAGTTTCTATCTCTAAAGGTTGGTAACGATCTTTTGAGATCAGCCCCAACTGTTCCAAAGTCCGGAAAAGCTCAGTACTTGGCCATACATTATTCAACTTATCACTATCATTGATACATGTAGTAAATGAACAATTAATATTGTCTAAGGAGACTGACGATATGGCCGTAGTATTCAATAGCCCGGTCCCATCTAATTCCAATGTATATTTGATTATTTAACTGCTGTTTTTACTGCAAACCCAAATTGTAAGATCGGTAAAAACTGGCTTAATTAAAATATTTATTAGGTGCTGCGAACCTGGTAACAAATTAGTTCAGTTGTGATCAGAAGGATAAACCAAAGACAGCATAAACAGGAAGTATAATCTCATGCACATTCGTTTCGTGCTTACGGGCGACTCATAAGTAGTTGCCGGTATTACGCCCATTAACCACTATATATTTTGGTGAGGAAAGTAGGATAATAGGACGGTACCATCTCCTAGACGAATGTGTAAACCTGCAATAGTGAAGAGAACATTATATAAAGTCTCGACAATGCGACTTCAACGCTAATTCTATATAAAATATATACCGAGTCTGTAAAGGATACTAGCACTATAGCTATTGTGTTAGTAGCCGATACCAACATTATAGTACCGAAAAGGTACATGGTACTAACACTATGGGTTCCGAGTCAGTACATGGTACCAACATGATGGATATCAATATATTCTATAGTATACCGACATTGAGAATTACAACTTTTTCTGAACAACTGTTACTCCAGTAAATCCATACACTCTGGCCGAAACGAATGTGCATAAGATTATACTTTCTGTTCATGCTGTCTTTGGTGTATCCTTCTGGTCAGAAGTGAACTAATTTGTTACTAGGTTTGCAACACCTAAAACATACTTGCATATATATTAGTTCTCAGCAACAAATAGTATTTAACTGTTATATATTGAATTGAATGATGTCACGCTTACCGCGAAATGTGATAACTAATATCGATCAAGGCAAGAGTGTATGGATTTACTGGAGTAACAGTTGTTCAGAAAAAGTTGTAATTCTCAATTTCGGTGTACTATAGCATAAATTGATATCCATAATGTTGGTACCATGTACCGACTCGGAAACAATAGTGTTAGTATCATGTACCTTGTCGGTACTAAAATGTTGGTATCGAATACTAACACAATAGCCTTAGTGTTAGTAGCCTTTACAGACTCAGTATACATATTTTATAGAGTGAAACTATATATAATGTTAGCTTCACTACGGCAGATTTACAAATTCGTATAGGAGATTTTACCGTACTGTTATCTCACATTCCTCACACAAATATATAGTGGCTAAAGTGGCGTAATACCGACTCCTACTGATGAGACGCCAGTAAGTACGAAACTAATGTGCATGAGATTATACTTTCTGTTCATGCTGTCTTTGTTGTATCCTTCTGGTCACAAATAAACTAATTTGTTAATAGGTTCGCAACACCTAATACGTACTTGCATATATATTAGCTCTCCGCTACAAACAGAATTTAACTGGCATAATGGAACTTGGTTCAGATTCAAATTTACCTTCACCACATGCAATAAGAATGACAGACTCGGCCAAACATCAAGGAAATACACGTATGTATTAGGTGTTGCGAACCTAGTAACAAATTATTTCAGTTGTGACCAGAAGGATAAACCAAAGACAGCATGAACAGAAAGTATAATCTCATGCAAATTCGTTTCGTGATACTGGCAGCTCATCAGTAGGAGCCTGTATTACATCCTTTAACTACTATATATTTTGGTGAGGAATGTGATATAATAATAATCTCCTAGACGAGTGTGTAAACCTGCATGAGATTATACTTTCTGTTCATGCTGTCTTTGGTTTATCCTTCTGGTCAGAATTGAACTAATTAGTTACTAGGTTCAAAACACCTAATACATACTTGCACATATATTAGTTCGCCGCAACAAACAGTATTTAACTGTTAAATATCAATGAAATACGTTTTACAACTACTCTTCTCACTAAATATTAACAAAGTCATTGTAAAACTCGTCAAACAGAAAGCCTAATCAGCTTAAATGTAGATAAACATCTCCTGAGACTTATCTTATAACCAGTTTATGTTCTGCTTCTCATACTATCTGCCAGTGAGCTTTATTATTGATTTACATAGGCCTTCAGTGGCTTCAACCCGCGGAAATAAAGTTCAAAACCCATTTTGAGATTGAAAACGCCGATAAACTGAATTTAAATATAGATCTCTACGTTAAAATACTGAATGGTAGATTAAAGAACGTATTTTTAGCCATGCAATTGTCGCTAGCCTGCATACTTCCGGCCATTACAATAAGTTCATTTTGAATGAAACGTATCTGATTTGTTTAATCGTTATTTCTGTGCAATACACGCGACCGCCAAAACTCATTACAGGCCTTTGGCATAGTTATTCTGTTAACCCTATACCTGGGATCTGACGTCTTTCTTCTTACAATTTATTCGAAAAATTAAAATTATGCAATGTAGTAATATATGCAGATCTTTATTTCTCCGAGTGTGACATGCTTGAAAAAGGATCATCCAAATTAACTTCGCCATTTTAACGACATAAAGTTATTCAGAATATCATCGGATATATTATTCCCCTGGCTTTGATCAATAGGTAAGGGCGACATAGAATACATTTCATGGTCTTGCAGCAATGAGGTATTTGTGCTACGATGGTGTAATGCTGCGTAGTAAATACAATATATATAGTAGTGCCATTTATTGTCTATAACAACCAGTTGAGTTAACTTTTATGCAGACGTCAACAGAAATTATCATACTAAATGTTGTGTAAAAGTAAAATATTTTTGCGAAACTGGATTAATCGAAATTACCTTATCTGCGTTTTGACTAACGCAGATCAGATAATATCATATCATAGTCGGTTTTGTCCTATTCACAGACACTTTTACTGATTAACAGTGTTGGCTAACTCCTATTGCCAAATTTACACGAATTTAGCCGTAATGTCTGTTACAGTCTAACAGAAAATCATTTTAAATTTGCGCTTAACCTCAGTTACTTTCCTGAAAGGCCACTTTTAACAATTAAATAACTTTATTTTAGTGTGGGCTTCTTGTACACCTGAATAACCATGAAACATACAACTTACAATGATTACATACTGCATCGGCTGTCGCACAGTATTAAAAGGGTCGCCTTATATGTTGAGCCGCGCAGGGTGGATAGGCGAAATCGGGCTACTGCAGGAAACTTTATCTCCGATTCTGTTTCCTTTCCGCCCCCTTCCTCTTCTCAACACAACAATAACACTTTTTAGATACTATGAATATGGATTGTGTAAATCATATAACTGAGCCGATATCAAGTTGCCAAATATCGAAAATGGTTCTCGTAGACGATCACTCATTAAACCTAGGTTAGGTTTTAACGTAGGTGCATTTAATGTGCGAACATTAAAACAACTTGGACAACAAGAATCTCTTGCACGTTCGTTGGATAAATTAGAAATCGACGTATGTTGCGTATCTGAAACCAGAATACAGGATCCTACGTCCATTACAGAACTGGTTGCACCATCCCTATCTACGCGTTATTGGCTTCGAACATCTGGTTCCACAGAGTTCTCTCAAGCCGGTAAATGGGGCGTTGGTATTGTCCTTAGCGAACGAGCTGAAGCTTGCTTAATTGAATGGATCCCTTTAAATAGTCGACTGTGTGCGGCACGTTTAAATACATCGACTAAAATCAATGCAAAAACCGTTATCAACGTTGCCTCTTCGTTGTATCTGCATATGCTCCTACCGATTGCAGCACAGACGAAAGCAAGGACGCTTTATACTCCAAACTAAGCTCCTTACTAAGTAGAGCACAAAGTTCAGATATAGTCCTGGTTATGGGTGATATGAATGCTCAAATTGGACTGTTGAGCTCGAAGAACCACCCGAATTGGAAGTATGCGATGCAATCATATCTCTTAAATACCGCAAAGCCGCAGGTCCCGATGATTTGCTTCCAGGATTATTTAAGGATGGTGGCCATATAATTTCAGGAGCGTTGACCAAACTTTTTCATACGATATGGAATGAGGAAACCGTACCACTTCAATGAAATGAGTCGACCATCATTCCCATCTTCAAAAAAGGCAATCGTAATTCGTGCGATAACCATCGTGGTACAAGCTTGACTCCAGTCGTATCTAGGTTATTTGCTTCGATTATCCTACGTCGTCTTAGCGCTTCATGTGAATCACATACAAGAGAAGAACAGGCCGGATTCCGCACAGGACAAGGTTGTATAGATAATATTTTTACGTTAAGGCAAATTCTCTAACAGAAACATTTATATCTCCGTCCCACTTTAGCCGTCTTTCTAGACTTCGAGAATGCCTGTGATTCAGTGAATCGCAATGTTATATTCCATATTTTGTCGAAAAGCGGTGTGCCCAAAAAATTGGTAATATTATACGAGCTCTCTCCACAAATACTTCTGGTCGCGTTAAGGCCTACAACGAATTAACGCATAACTTTACAACGAGCAATGGTGTTCTCCATTTTTGTTTAATTTTGCAATCGATGCTATTATGAACAACACTCTCCCACACATTCAGGATGCTGGAGTTGAAGTTCTCCCGGGCGATAAACTAGTCGATCTTGACTATGCGGACGATATCGTATTATTATTCGACAATCGGGATGTTGTCCAGGCCACCTTACATAGATTAACAGACGTTGTTCCGTCTTTCGGTATAAAATTCGCACCTTCTAAAGGTAAGATACTGTTACAGAATCACCCACCACTCACTCCAACGTTGCGATTGCAGAATGAAGATTTAGACATAACGACAGGTTTACATATCTTGGGAGCTCTATCAATAACTTAGGCAATATGTCCGACGAGGTGCGAATATGAATCGCGAAAGCTACTGTAGCTTTCGCGAACCTTCGTCATTTATGGAGAAACGAGAATAGTTCACTTTGCCTTAAAGGTCGTGTTTACAATGCATCTGTACGCGCAGTCTCACTATACGCTAGTGAAACTTGGCCTCTTAAGGTTGATAATTTGAGGCGTATGATCATCGTTGTTTGAGAAGTGTAGCACATGTTGGTTACCAGCAACGAATAACTACGTTGACATCCGAAGACGTATTTGTGGATCTGACATTAAGTGATCCTCGTTGGAAAAAAATAAGGCTCCATCAACTTCTTTGACTCGGTCACGTTTTTCGTATGCCCTCATTTCGGTTGCCCAGTAGAGCTCTGTTCTCGCATCCAGCACCAAATTGACGTAAGAAACAAGTTGGGCAGATTTTGACATAGCAGAAACACTTGAAGTCCCTTACATCCAAATTGGGTAGTATAGGACCCACTTGCCTGCCAGGATGGGGTCCTCGTGTGCACCATAGTTCTTCATTAGAAACTCTTAGTGATATGGCATCGAATCGAGCTCAGTGGCGATCTTATTGCAGATGTCTAGTAGAATCATCTTCGTAACTTGAATTAATGTCGTTGCGATACTGAATTAATTGAAATTACCTGATCTGCGTTTTGACTGAGTTTTCATTGTTCCAGTAATTTTCTTTTTTCATAATATTTCGATCTACATTACCGTAGATCGAAATATTATGAAAAGAGAAAATTACTGGAACAATGAAAGCTGCGTTAGTCAAAATGCAGATCAGGTTATCTTCGTAACTTTCTTTTCGTAGTAGGGCAAAGTTAGCTGCCAGGTTTAGTCTGTTCATAACGTGATACACTGAAATCCGCAAGAAAGCTGTATTGCTGATGTTGCCTTGCCCGAATGCTAATTTGGCCATAATGATGTTATGGAGAGGTTTAGTTGCCTCATTTCTGCGAGTTATCCTGATGAATTTACTCATAGTAACTAGGTATTCCTTCTCTTCCACTGCTTCTCTCTCTCTCGTTAATCTCAATAATAATTTGTTTGATATATTATTTCTGTATTCATTTATATATTTTTTTCACTCCTTATGGTGAAACATTAGTCACATTTCACTTTTGTATGGCTGGACATAATGGTGATGATTTTAAACATCTATATTATTTACGCTTGGTAAAAATTCTAACAACATGCAGTTATACTGAGTTTTTCGAACTAAAGCGTCAAGTTTTCGAAGATATTCTTCCATGGTGATTTCAGAACCGTAGTCAATGATGGTTGGCACATGCTTAATATCTAAATAGTCATGCTTTTACGTACATATAATGTAATATTTTGTTGATCTTAATTGCTTCGATTCAATTAGTTATCTATATAACGGTTTATTACCTTCCAAATTGACCGTCTAAGAGAAACAAGTAAACATTTATTCCATTCTTCGACACATTTTCTTCTTTATTCAATTCTGAGGCATACATTTTTTTCAACAAGAGTTAAGTTTTGTGTATATATGCATGCATATTACATGTCATTCCGATTGTTATCAACGTCAAAAAATTTGTATTCATCTTCACATGCAACCATCAATGATCATAGTTTTGATATGTATCTTATCATTTGTAGGACTAGATCGGCATCATCGCCAGTATACATCGTGTTATTATTAAAAACATGTAAGCTGGTATTATTAATTTTGAACTTGTGTATGAATTGCGGCTAGACATTTTAAATTATAAAAGAGATGTTTACGAAATCGTACTCATGCATGCATGCTCACAAGTTTCGAAACTATGAAAAAATCTTAAAATCAGCAAGTATTGAAGCGATCTTTAAAAATAATCAGATTCCCAAAAGCACAAATTACAGAATCTGTTACTGCAGCAACTTTGTTCGAAAAAATAATGAATATAACAGTGTTCTCATACTTATTAGATGAAAAATTTTCTGATTATGCTTAAATTAAATGCAAGCATGGCACGCAAAAGTATTAAGTTTAGTTACTGCGTTGGCTTTCTAATGACGAACTTTGACTAACAGTTTCACCCAAATCTGAACTACTTCCTGTTATATTACTACAATTAGAAGTCTCAATAATAATTTCAGTTTTGGGTTTCGACATCCTGTAGAGTAAGATATTTCTTCTGACAGAAATAAATACCGGTTAACTTTTTCAGACTAAAGTTAACAAAATTTATTAATAAACAAACTCTTTACTAAGCAACAATATTTTTTCAAACAAGGGCTACCCAGTTATTGCAGTAAAAAATAACTACGAAGTGGAAGGAATCTATGAAAGAATTGTTCAGTTTTATGTATATTGTGATCGACGTACGACTTGTAGAAGCTATCTGGTTCTTCGTTTCAATTTTACAACTTTTGATACTCACAATATATTCCTGTTAAAACGAATTTCTGTTTTGATTTGTGCCTACTGTGATCGTTCAGGAACAGGATATTTAATATTTCTGATTTTCGCGTATAATCTTTCCGAGTTAAATATGATGGGTAAATTTTGCGTAAGAAGTACACAGTCATTCGACTATTATTTGATTAATTAATTACATATTTAGGTGTGGTAAATGTGGAGGCTAATCTTACATTTGAGGATTTTACAGCATAGTACAGAGATTATCATTCAAATAAACATTTATTCCATTCTTCGACACATCTTCTTTATTCAATTCTGAGGCATACATGATCATAATTTTGATATGTATCTTATCATTTGTAGGACTAGATCGGCATCATCGCCAGTATACATCTTGTTATTATTAAAAACATGTAAACTCATGTTATTAATCTTGAACTTGTTATGAATTGCGGCTAGACATTTTAAATTATAAAAGAAATGTTTACGAAATCGTACTCATGCATGCATGCTCACAAGTTTCGAAACTATAAAAAAATCTTAAGATCAGTAAGTATTGAAGCGATCTTTAAAAATAATCAGCTTCCCAAAAGCACAAAGTACAGAATCTGTTACTGCAGCAACTTTGTTCGAAAAAATAATGAATATAACAGTGTTCTCATACTTATTATATGAAAAAAAATGATTATGCATAAATTAAATGCAAGCATGGCAAGTCAAAGTATAGTTACCGCGTTGGCATTCTAATGATGAACTTTGACTAACAGTTTCACACAAATCTGAACTACATTTTGTTATATCACAATTAGATGTCGGAGCAATCGTTTCAGATTTGGGTTTTGACATCCAAACGGGTCGAGGTACATTATTATTTAAATCTAAAATAATGAAATTGGAATACTTTTTCCATACACGTTCTGTGGGCCAGATGCCTGAAATCGATAACGCATCGGCCTACAATTCCTACGAGGAATATTGTGTCTTGGAGGAGCAAATTGCCGAGGACCATTGTGTTGAAATCGATAAGGATTCGGGAAACAATACGTAGGTTGGCTAGAATTAAAAGACTGATTATAATTAAATGTATTTGGAATATTTTGAAAATAAGGGTCCTGTGGGATAGGCAGCAAATTTGGACGATTATTACGCATTCTAGATATGCAGGAACTGGGGAATTGAACAACTTCGCCGATAAAATTTATTAGCAATTAATTTCGACGTTTGAATAGCCGCTTGTTTCTTAAACAAATATTGCACATATGATATATTTTTTAGAATAGAATACTTTGTAAACATCCGAGCTGCAAGTAAGTGCCGTGCGACGTTAAAATGTGGAAAATGGTTTCTGAGCGAGCAGTTACTGTTGGTGGTCTTTAATAGGCTCAGTGTAGAGTAGGATATTTTCTCCAAAAAAATTAAAGTGATATTTATTGAAAAATTTTAAACCAACGTGGCTAATTGAAACGAATATT